>VYZQ01005136.1:0-12099 GCA_013400655.1 Mystacornis crossleyi
AACTAAGGGGCATTCCACTGAGGGGGGGCCCTAACAGGTGAAGAAGGCAGAGGAAAGAAGACAAGGGCAAGGAAAAATAGCTGGCCCTTGCCATGAGAACAGAACAAACTGGATGAGACACAGAGCAGAGGATTACAGGTTTTTATTTTTCAAACATTCCCCCCTAGTCTAGCACATTCTACAGTCTTGCTAGCACAGATGGTAACAAAGCCTGTAATGGTTCAGAAGTTACACTGCTACAGAGAGCAAACAAAAGCAGAGGTTTATTTTCTAAAAAAAATTTATTGTGAGAAATCGGTGGAAGAGTGCACAGGGGATGTGGTAGAAGCTATGTCAGGTAGAGGTGCCTGCCCTGTGTGCAGCAGACATCTGTGCTAGCAATGCAGAAACCTTTCCTGGGATCGCACCAGGTGATGACTCCATGGTGCTGGAAGCACCATTTCACAGAACCACCCCCACTGCCGTATGAAGGCGGCTCCTTTCAGGAGAAGTAACCTATCTTCTATGTAGCCAAACCTCTCAAGACACCCTGGGGAACCCCACACCACCAGTCCCACACCACTGCCCTTCTGAAAAGCAACCAGGGCTCTGTTTTTGTGTCCCAGAACATTCCCTTCTACCACACACCCTAACACTGCCTCAGCCAAAGAACCATTAAGTGCAACACTGGCAGCTCTTACACCTTCAGCTCCTGCTGCCTCTTCTCGCTGCTTTACACCACAATATTAGGAGTGATTTTGATTCCATCAGATACTGCCTTCCATCAGCTACAGACATGTCAAGGTGCAGGGAAAGACATAAAGGCTAGTGAAGAGAGGGGATCCCTTTCCTGAAGGTCGAGCAAGTGTGGTGATGGATTAGCACAAGCTCCAAGCTTTCACACGGACAGAGCTTTCAGGCTTCAGAAGTCACCTCGTGCTTGCTTTTCCCCACATTAATTAGAACATGTTTTTCATTAGACATGCAACTGAGGCAAGCCCTAAGCTATTCCCTGTTCATGCTCATGTCCCAAAGTTGATTGATTTGCTTTGGATTTTTTTTTTTTTAATAATGGATCCAAACTTTCACATTTTGGTGGCAGTCCAGGACACCACTCCCAAGGCACTCCTACCCATGGCACCAGACACAGGTTACTCAATCCTGGAGCAAGGCTAGCCCCGGAGCATTTGAGTGTGGCTATAAATAAGCAACTAAGTAAGAAAATTAACAAATTATCATCTACATAAAAGCTTTCTAGGCATTTCCTTTGGAAAAGCTGATTAGTGCTACTTGCTTCTATTACGACTCTTGTTTATGAATACACCCAAGCTCTGGAATGCTTCATTCCTCTCATCAGGATGATTTGACTGCTGTTTTTAAAGCAGCACGGGGATGACATGTTTTAGACACACCAGCAAGGAAAATTAAGGGCTCCAAGAAGCTTTCAATTTTCCAAGTTCACACATGAAGCTGGAAATACATGCTTGAAAGTAAAATATGCTTAAATTATAAAGAAAGTTCAAGCAATTTGCTAAACCCAAGTGTAAATAAAAGCAACAAGTCTGCCTCCTACTAAGCTCCATGGGCCTAGTTACCCGAATCCTCTGTGGCCCTGAGCTGCATGGCGGCTTCAAAGCTGTGTAAGATGGCATTTGATCCTCTGAAGATGGAGAAACTTGCCTGAGCTCAGTGAGGACAAGGAACACAGCATAAAGTAATGCTTCATGCCAAGAGTCCCCTGCCCACTCCCCTCAGGCACTTACCCAGGAGCATCACACCCCATGTCACTGGCCCCTTCCCTTCTCACCCCACTCACAGCTGCTCTCAAAATCCCAGCCCAATCCTTCATTAGAGCAAAAACTAGCCCAAAGTATGGGGCCTGTGGTGCTAATGCAGCATGAAGAGCCACCTAGACGCTGCCTGGGCTCCAGCACCAGCAAGTAGCAAATGCTTTGGGCAAGAATACAAAAAAATGGACAAGTATTGATTGAGCCACCCCCTGCCAGGTACAGCCTTTCCGCAAGCAGCAGTTTAGGAACTTTAGAGTCTCCTGTGTCCTATGAGGAAATATCCCAGGCTAAAAAAGCTCCAGGTTTATGAAAATGAAGTGTCTGTAGAAGTCCCAAATTCTCTGCATCCCTGCCCTCTGTGCCCACAATACAAGCTATCCTGCTAAACATACAAAAAAGAAGATAAGTTGCTTGCTTGAGCCTGCAACATTACATTCATGGTTTATTGAGCACTCCACGAGTCTTCCAAACACCATTCTCAGCACTAGTGCACTCTCAAGCTTCTTCAACCACTGACAGCTCCTGCTTTGTTGAGGAGACAGAAAGCACCTGTACAGACTACTGCAAGGCAGAAATGTCACTGCCAGGAACCTGGTCCAGCCGGACTCCAGCCAGAGGTGCTCCTATCTCCAGGGCAGTCTCCAGAAGTATGGCCCAGGAATATGGAAAAAAAAATAGGTATGCACTCTATTCTTTACTCAAAGGAGAGAGTCTTTTCTGAACTCACACTGCAGGGCACTAGCCATGATGAGCCCCGGTGCTGCACCTCCTTGAGCAGGAACAGGTCAAGGACATGCACCAGCTGAGATTGTGTCAGGTCTCCCCGGGGTGCTACGGGAGCGTTCAGGGCCAGGCTCCCTGCAGACAGAGATCAGGCCAGCTCCCCGGTGCTGTCACAGTTGAGGGACACTTTGTAACAGCCTGAAGACAGGACTTCTTTCCCACAGACCAAGCCAGCCAGAAACAGCTACCATGGATTTCTGGTCTGAAGCACTGCTTACTGTCTTTTCTACTGCTTTCTACTGTTTTCACGGGAAATGAGCCAGAGACTCACATTTAACATGACCACACATACTGGTGTCTTGTCCTTTGATACCTGGCTGTGAATCACAGGCAGCCATTCAACTTGCTCTGTACATCACTGGATCAAGTTCCCTGCAGGACCCAAGCTAACAAAGGTACCCTATTATGTGCCAAATAACATTAATCTTTCCAGTCTGTTCACTGCAGCTCAGAATGGCCAATTCTTACGTGTGGCACGTGCCATCAGGTGTTTGTTGGAAGGGTATGTATTCACTTGTGTAATGAACTAACTCCAGTGAGAATGTCCACCCACACCTCAAGTCTGCAAACCCCGGGATCCCATCGTAGGAGCTGCCTTTTTGTTTTTTGCAATGAGGTGTGGCCAGACATGTAGATTGTGGGTAAATTTGAAACATCACCGGGAGGTCTGCCATGAAGGCAGCCTTCAAAGGTTATCAAACTATTCAAAGGCTTTGATGGCACAGCATACTGTAGATAAGACTTTTGAAGACTCCTTGTTGGAGGTAACCAGGCAATCACTCCTGTTCCAATCTCCACTCAAATGAAAATGAAAACAGAACAGACGAGCTGGTAAAACAGTATGGCTCATTGCACTGCATGATACAAACTTTCTCAACTGAAGCCACCTTCAAAAAGGACTGGAGAGTCTTTCTGCCAGACCAAGCTTACTAGAACATCATGAAAGCACCATGTTTCCCACAGATCCTGCCACTGCAAACACCAAAACAATGACAGGAACATGCCACTAATGCTCTGAACTTTTGACCCCTAATTTCTGTACTGCAAAAATATAGAGACAGAGCAGGATCTCAGGTGAACCTCTGAGGCTGAGCCTACAGGCTTCAAGCTCCCCAGCAGGAGCAGAAATGTCAGCAGGAAAACAAAAACCCTCAGAAACCAAAAAACTGAGCTACCAAATACAACTGATCATGCCCTCCATAAGGGCTACGCAGAGTCAGCAGATCTAGCACGATCCAGTCCACATCATCTCCTTAGCAGACTAGGGAATCTGTCCCGTGGATCAGCTGCAGGCCAGCTACTTAGGGGATTAGCTGAGAACGAGCGCTGTTAATGATTAGCATTCCCTCCATTGTGCTCCTGGCTTGGCAGGAGTGCCCAGCCTGGGCAGCTGGGGCTGAATGCCCTGCCAGGCACCTTCCCTCTGCCTCTTCTGGGGAGAGCAGCCATTCCCCAGTTACACTGCGGTGTCCTTCCCACTTTTCCAACAACATTTTCAGCTTCTTGGCCCAAAATGCCTTAGGCCTGTCCCCTCCCATACTGTAGTGTTATCTGGTATGAAGGGGACAGATGCAGCAAACGTGTTTTGTTTCTTTTTATCCAATAATCTCCGTTTTCAATTAAAATATATAATATATATTTAAAAAGGTTTAGAAAAGCTTCTATGTAATTTGCACCTACTTTTACATATAGATTACAATAATGTACAACTCTTCCCCACAGTGGTTTGAAACCACGGGGACCTGCCAATTCCTTCCCCTCAATCATATACATCAAACATCAAATGTGTTTGTTCCTAATACAGCTCTGAAAAAGAGTCTGTCACTGTTGCCTTCTCAGACGGAGAGATGCGTAATAGGGACACACATTACATTGGCTTCATATTCACTGTAGAAAGTTCCCAGATTAGTAAAAAAATATTTCATCTATAGAAAATGCCCTTCTGAAAAGCAACCAGGGCTCTGTTAAGGCCACACCCAGGCTTTCCATTTTGCTGCTGTAGCAAGACAGATCAAAAACAAACCCAAAACAACATTTTTATGTCCCAGAAAGCAGCTACTAGCACCTGTGCTTATTTTACAGCAGCCTGGTGTATCAGGAAAGTGCTGAGAACAGCATAGGGACTTCTCAAAACATGCTTCTGATTCAATGGGGCTCAGTTGGCACAGTGAAAAACTCAGTGTCCTCCTGTTCCACCCAGGGGGACAACAGGAAGCCTTCTATACCACGACAACCACCCTTCCCTGCAGAACGATGATGGATGCTCCAGTGATGGGCACACTGAAACCAACCCCTGAAACAGCACACCTTTCTCCCACAGGGCTTCTACCAACAAGCTCCCTCCAATTCCTCTGCGAGTCTGTGGGATACCAAGTGCACATCTGGTGGCTTAATCAGAAAGTCCAACTACTTTGCCCCATGAGAGGCAAGCCAAGCGAGAGCAGAGCCAGCCCTCCACCAGTCCGAGGCACTGGGAGACTTTCTGCCATAGCAGAGAGAGGACAGCCAGTGAGAGATTCCTCCAGCAAACCCAACTCATCACACAGGAAAACACTATTGCCTGGCACAGAGTCTTCTGGCCGAGGTTTTTACCAGGGCTCTTCTTTGGACATGGGTTTCTCCAGATGGTCCAAGGCAGGGTCAGGTTTGTAGGAAGAGCCATGGCACATAACAGGATTATTATTTTTAAACTCTTCCTGTTGCAGCCAGATGCAGGTTGCCCCTTCTTCCCAGATGGGCAGCCCCTTCTGCCCAAGGCATGATGTGCAGGGAAACTGAATCCAACATGCTCCATTCTCTTCTCTGCTGGGGTGGGAAGTGAAGTCAGAACCCAATGTTCAAAACCTGAAGGACACTAGGAAGAAGAAAAATAGAGTGACTGGTTAGAGCTCAGCCTCAGTGGGAATCCTGGATGTACAGATAAGGAGTTAAATTACTACCAATCTGCCCTGACAGAACAAAGAGACCACAAGACACCTTGATCAACAGAGAGTCAAGTGGAGGACGCAATTGCTCAGCTCCAAGCTTCAGAGAACGCCTGAGACAGAAAGACAGAAAGGTCAAAAGTAAGCACTCCTCCTGTAAGCTGACAGCACCCACAAGGCTCTGCAAGATAAGGAAGTTTAAAGGACTTGGCTAACACCGGAGGCATTGCAGGAAAGCAGCAAGGAAGAGGAAAATTACTCTTGACCTTAAACAACCACAAGTATCAATGGGTAGGGAAAAGACTGAAAAAGAGATTTTTAGAGATCACAAACAAACTGTTTATGTTCATCCACTTAAAGAAATCCTGTCTCTACCTTCCAACTAATTAAACATTTTTAGATATCTCGATCCCCCAAAAGTCTAAAGATCTCTTCTCAGGTCTTCTGCCTCGTCTCAATAAAGCTGTCACAACTCGTTCAAACAAGCCTTGGAATAAGTCTAGGCAGACTTAGGACAGTGACATAAAACCACCACTGTAGGTCTACGATCCACTTTTAAAGGCAAAATAGTGAGATAAATGTAGGGCATCCCATCAGCTGCATTCAGTAACAGTGAGCATGAAATAAACTTCTGGAAAGGAAAAAAAACTACAAGAGGGAATCAGCCCCGAACAAGAAAGGACAGTAAGTTAAGACAGAAGCCAGAGCAACAGGCTGCTTTGGGAAATTGCAAGTTTACGAGGGTTTTATTTATTTATGTTCTGTCAGACAAAAATCCGATGTTTGGAGCAAAGGGAATTAGACAGAGCAAGAAAAGCATGAATTCAGACCAAACTGGGCAAGGGAAAAAGAGTTCTCCAGACCCTGAAACTATAGGGAGTCTAACTGAACAACTAACAATAATTAACTAATACCCACCAAAAGAGTGGATGGATTTTACACTCACTGATGAGACATACACTATAGCACTTTACAAAAAAAGGCAATTCTATTTCTGTGCGGACCGTCTTCCTCTGTGGCTAATAGCTCAGTCTGTGGGTGCTGCATCGCTGCTGGGCACAGACAAAGTTTCAACGTTTGATCTCTAATCTTCTTGCAAAGAAATACAGGCAGGGTTCAAACAGACTCCTGGTGAAGCTGTGGACAAACTCTTTGGCATTTAACTTGCAAGAAGAGGATAAAATCATGGGAGCTTTGAGCACCAAGGGTAACACCAACTAGCTCATATTTTCCTAAGTGCTGCAGATAAGACTAAGTACTCTTTCCTAAAGATCTCCTCTTAACCACAAAGAGAAGTATTTCCCCAATTCAATTTCATTCTGGCTGCTCAAATCAGAATGTCATCACTGTGATTAACTGATAAGCAGTTTTTGCTCAGCATTATACCCATAACTGACCCAGAAGGCCAGGAGTTAAGCCCACAGGAACTACTCAGGACAGCTTTATATTAGTGATCACTTTGCCAATGTGAATTTAACATGGAGAAAAACATAGTAATAGAAAGGATATGAACGGACAAAGGCCTGCCACACCAGAGCAATATCTAGCTTTCCCTGAACAGTGATTTCCAAACAGGGACCCCAGAAACTCACTGCAGTAAGGGAGAACTGACAGTCTTGACCACCTCACAGACTGATGTCTGCAGCTCACTTGGTTTTGGAACTCGTTAATTTGAGAAAACATTCTGCCTTCTTTTCCCCAGAACACTCCTGTTTCTCTCCACATGTGCCCTGCTCCCCCTTTGCTAGAAACCTGATCCACCTCTCTGTCTTGGCAGCCTTTTGCACAATATTCGCTCTCCTTTGGGGAAAAAGCTCCCCTTCTTCCCACTCCATGGACTCCAGCATACAGGCAAAACAGAAAAGCTTTGCAAAACTCAGAAAAGGCAAACATAATCTAAGGACAGAATAAAAGGCTTGAAGCAAAACACACTGACAGGGTGTGGCCTCTTGTCCTGGGGCAGCACTGCTGTGACCAGAGCACCGAGAGAGGCACGTGGGAGCTACGCTTTCTGCTCAAACACAATACTGGTTCAGAACTTGTTCCAGATCTCACTCCTTCATGTCCAGCACATTTCCCAGAAAGTATCACCTCAACTTCATGTGTGGAACAAAGCAAAACCAGGGGTTTTAACATCAGTAGCTCTGTTTTGATTAAGCAATTCACACAGACTATAATACGGAACAAGAACATAACTGTGCTTTTAAGAGCTCCTGTTCTCCCTCTTAAGCACTTGATTATATCCACATCTTCAACAGTACTAGACCCTACCCTTTGATAAATAATTCCTCAGCTTCTCTGCTTTACACTCTTAAAAAATAATCTGTATCTGGTATGCTGTAAAAAGAGGTCTTGTCTACCTGGCCCAGGAGTTTGCATATGTTTTGAAACACTTCTGTGAAAAATATTTCATCCCTGAAAAGTCCACAAATATAATGGCCTGCCTTAGCATGGCATAAAAACAAAAAACCAGACCCTAACAAACAAATAAAACCCACAACACAAAAGCTCAGAACAATATCCAGTGGAAACACTGCTCAAAAAGCCACAGCCCCTGTCACTAACTTGCAAACAGTCCTAACACGGAAGGATGCCATTGTTTTGTCATCCAAATTTGTCTTTGAAACTGAAACAGTTTCTGTATTTCACCTGATGATACTCAATTTAAGAAACTCAGTAATTCAGCAAATGCACAGTTAACAAGCACACGTCCCTATAAAAAGCCCCATAAGGAAACAGAAAAGCTTGACTGATCCTCCTCTCCCTACAATAAAGAGATCTATTAGGTACAGACAGAGGAACGCTACCAAAAATTGAAATCCTAAGCAGTGGGATGTGACTTGGAATAAGAGAGAGTTAAACTGTGTTTAAAATGTCAATATATAGTGGTGCATCAGTATGTTCACACGGTTTAAGTAACACCAGCTCACAGGACAGCATTTTACTCTGTCTAGACCCAAGACACTTGTCGAGAATGGCTGCACTGACCAAGGTCACCTAGTCCAAACCACGTCCAAGTTACTCAGGTGCCTAGGAAAGAGTATTAAGGTCAAGCAAATGATAATTTCTGTCCCTACGATTTTGAAGCTCAAGGGCTTCCCAAAACTGAAGCAGTATTTGCAATCTGCCCTTACTTCTGCCTGCTCAGCTGGACAGTATTAGCAGTTGAATTTGCAACACTAACAAATACCGTATCTGTCTCCTAAAAAGGAAATATTCTTGGCAAGGCTTCCACCTTCCAACCAATATCCAGCCTATGCTCCAGTCTGTCCATTTCCCATCAGCTGACTGAGTTCCAAGTGTGAAGCAGGCCTTCAGCTCCAGTTCCCTAACTCTTCTACTGCCTCTGGTTTAAGTGTTTCAAATTAGGGTGTCACACCCTCAAAAAATAAGATATTTTAAGTCTTGTCATATACACTATTTGTCAAACTGACTCTATTTCTGCAAATATGACAAACTGCTGAAGAGGCAGTTTTGCTGTGCATGGGATAGCACTGACACATCCTTCTTCCTTCCGTCTCCATCCAACTGAAGACTCCTATTTCTCAGTAATAATGGGAAGCAGTTCAGTAATCAGTGCTGGTGAACCAGCTTGCCTGACTTTACAGACACCATCCCAGGTAAGGGCAGTGCAGAAGGTGTGATAAGAGTGACTGTGACCTTCTACACACAGACCAAAGCAGACAGTCAGGATATGGACATGCTTTGCTACTACACATACTACAGAATTCTGCAAGGATAATAATAACCTGGATAGAAACACAGCATGTGCTTGGCTCAGTTCAACCACTCTGTACATATTGGTGGATGCCTTTATTTATGGAATCAGCACATGCTCTCATGTCAGCTGTAGGCATTGCCTGATGTCCTGTGATGGAGTCATCTTGGGTGACAGGAGGCAACAAGAGTTTCATTCAGGTTGCTGTTCTAGGTCATAAAGGAGTTGACTATCTGCTAAGTTAAATCTACCTACCTTTACACACCTTTTTCTCTTCCTAAAAGGGAACATGATCCTTCCAAAAGCTTTCATAGAGGTTCCTTTAACTGCTGCAGAGTTGGGCACAGGAACCATCCCAGACAGGGCTGTTTCCTCTAAATGGAAGCTGTAGCATTTCATATAATTACACCTACCTTTTTGTGCTCCTGAAGTTAACTTGGTACCCAGGTATGGTTGGAGGCCTGTGAGGTGCTGGGATAGCTGGGAGTAGGCAGAATAGGTTCAAAATTAAAGTCCAGTCCTCCATCCATGAGTTCACTGTTGATTATGTAATCCATATCACATTCAAGGTTCTCCATGTACATGTCAATGTCCAGGTCAGTGGGCAGCCTGTCCTGGTTCAATCCCAAGGGAGCAGGACTAGAAGATGAATGGAGCACTGGACTGCCCAGCTGGACTGACTGGGCAGTTGTTGCAGAAACTGGAGCCTTCAAACTGGTGATGCTGGCAGTGTTTTGAGGAGATGTCACTATGGGAAGCGTTGATGGCAAAACACTGGCACCGACTGGTTCTGCCTGCTGCTCTGCAGGCTTTCCTCGTGGATTGCCTGAGCTCATCTTACTCTGGGCAGCTTGTCCACCCAGAAGCAGAAGAGTTCGGCTGCTCATCCTGTTACCAGTCTGTGGGAGAACTGGATCCACCTGAGTCATCATAACATCCCTTGGAGGCGGAGAGCTTGGTGTCAGAAGAGCTTCCAAGGTCTGCGGGGCAGAGAAATGGCTGACAGAACTTTGCAGTGAAATATCAACAGGGTTAAACAGGGAGTTGCCAAAAGTCTGACCAGCTGCATTTGGGCTCTGCAAGGAAAAGCTGGAATCTCTCTGGATCTGACCACTTGAGGCAGATTGCTGGGTAGATAGCACAGATGAACTGGGAGACATCAAATTTAACCCATCGATGAGCTCAAGCTCCTCAGTCACAGTTGGTGGAACATTGCTGGATGCACTGGAGTACACGAGAGAAGGAAGCAGCTCTTCATCATGGAGGTCATCCTGCTCTGTCAGGATAGGAGAAAGCCTGGCACTAATGGTGCTTGCATTGGAACTGGTTCGAGGCCGGAAGGTGTTCCACACATCAGAGTCCTCATTGCTTCTTGAGGACGGGCTCCCAGGCCACTTAGGAAATTGGGAGCCAGGACTGTCAGCAGAGGATTCTGGTGCAGACTGGAGAGGAGGCTTCTTCCTGGATGCTTTACCTCTGACTTTTGCAAGTTTGCTGCTGTTGTCCATGGAGGCAGCTCTTCTCCTTGGTGCTTTTCCACTTTTGCCACCCTCAGGATTGAGCATCCACCAAGAACTCTTCCCTGTGGCTTCATTATGGACTTTAATAAACTTGCTGTGCAGGGACAGGTTATGTCGAATAGAGTTCTGGGGGGAAAAAAAAAAAAAAGAAATAAACCCCACAAAATGTGAGGACCTGACAGTTGACACACCTCCCACCTAGAAACCTCACGTGCTTAAACGCATTCAGACAGTATCCAGAGAAGAAAGTTATAACAAAAACCTGCTATTTCTGTCTGAACATGCTTTGCAGCACTAGCAAGCAGTGCCATGTTTCACTGCAGTATCAAGGGTGAAACTACCATGACAACTAGCAGCTTTCAGCTAGCAAAATACTAACACAAAAGAACTTTAAAGACCATACAGAATCTGCAAAAAATTAGGCATATCACAGATCAAGTAAGCAAGTTCTCAAATACAACCTGAAATTTCAACATGAGCCGACCTGAATTTGAGCTATTGCTGTTCTCACCCTTTTGTCACCCTCTTTACCCAGCATAAGCCTGGCTAAATTTTTAAATGTTTATCTGGCCAGTTTTCAGTCCGATTCAAGCAGAGCATAACAGTGAATCCAACAGACTGGGTGAAGAGAAATGGCAGAACGCTTCTATTCAGTGCACCCATTAACATCTCCACCCCAAAACCGGAGCAATGAGAGCGAAACTCTGAGGAACAAGAGTCCTAGAAACCTGGAGACTGCCAGGCTCCCCTGCAAGGAGGCTGTGTGCTTTCCTTGGTGCATGTTCCTGACAGGGTAAGATGTTCAGTGGATACTGCACTCCCACACAGTACATGCCAGTTTTAGCCTCTCCCATCTTTCTGCTGGCTCAGACACACGATCCTTGCCTCTCCCAGCTCCCTCCTTTTGGTTTAGCTTTGCTGACAACTGCAAGCTAACACGTCTGTACACCATCATCAAACTCAGTTTTCATCCTGCAACTGATAAACTCCCCAGTATTTTAGAATCAGGAAGCAACCATCTCATTGTTTGAACAGATCCTCCATAAACTCCCCTTGAGGCCTATGCATTTATTTGCTATCTGCACTTAATTTGTTCAGACAGCCAAATTACAGATCATTAAAAGGTGCTGCACTGGAAACACAACAGTAGTCCAAGGGCAACATCTTTCTCATATAAACTAAAAGTTATGTAACAACCTTCAGCTTTCATGCATGCTCTCTTAATTCTCAACAAATTAACTGCGCTTTTATCATCTTTTTCCACCAACTCTCAACACAGTTCTTTCCTGTCTGCTGCTTTCCCTCTCCCCACCCTTTTCCTCTCGGAAAAGTCCTCACCATGCTAATTTTGGCCACCTCACCAAAAGTACTATCCTAGAAAAAAA
>VYZQ01005142.1:0-20696 GCA_013400655.1 Mystacornis crossleyi
CTGGGAAGGAGGACCTGGGGAGGGGAGCGGGAGCAGGCGGGTCTGCAGCTCAGCCGGCCCTGCAGGCAGACCACAGCTCCTCACCTTCCCAAGAACGCATTTTCAGTCCTGGCCTGCAGAGCGCAGCTTCAGCCACGCAACAGGGCACATCCAGAACTTGCATGTCAAGTTTGAAATGCTTCTTAAAGGGGATTTTACTGCATCATAACATCAACATAAACTTCTGTTTATTTTCATATTCATGTATTTCAATAAGACCTAAACAACTGTGGAGAGCACGGCTAAGCATAATATTCAGAAAGCATGAATTTTTTTTTAAGATTCTCCATATGATTTTGTATTCCCTGACCTGCTACAGAAGGCACAAATGAAAAACCAGCATTACAGTGCTCTGGCATCTCAAATACTTTTATACATTTAGAGGCTTCAAGAAAACCCTCACCGAGTTGTGAAAAAAAAAAAGGCAAGAAAAGGTAGTTGTATATTCATTTTAGAGCTTGGAAACCTAAAAAGGGTCTTGGCTAAGGTAAAATTACACACCTAAAAAAAGTTATGGATGCCATTTAGAACAACTACTTTCAGTCTTACCATTCTGTACATCTTATGTATAAACAAGGAAAGACACAGGGGAACAAATTCAAAGAGTAGTAACAAAATGATAGCATATCTGCAAACCCAAAGTCTAGGCCTGGAAAAAACACAGATCGGCACATGGCATGAATTATTAGGAGCATAAATGCAGCTTAATCGTCCTTCCCTCAATCAGGCTATTTTAACCTCAGAAGTCTTACTCGTGTGATTGCAGCTTCTCTCTTTTGTACCTTTTCTACATGTATATGAAATGTAAGAAGAGAAATGAAAGAGTCAATTAGCCTCTTGCCCTGTACCATGTAAACAATGAGTTCTGTTTACCCCAGGGCCTGGCTGGAACCAGTTTCCTCAAACCAGGAAAGGCTGATAGGCACAATATGAAAAATAAAGCTTTAAAAAAATAGATGTGTTCTATCACTTTTACGAATATGCTTGATTAAACCGTTTAAAAACCACCCTGCTCTTGCATCTTTCACAAGAAAAGTGTGTCCTTCTCTTAGCATTTTTTTTCCCAGTTATGAGCCATACACACAGATTTTAAGCTAAATCTTGGCAAGATTTTGCATCTATTTTTATAACTAACAACTTTAAAAGTTACGAATGAGGAATATGTAACACCCCAATTATTAACTAACACAATGCATTTAGTGCACGTCTCCATTCACAGAACTGGCTTACCACGTATCATTTTGCTAAAATTAATAATTTTGTTCTTTAGCTAATGCAGACCAAAATTTGGAGGATTAGGCAGCGGTATAGATTAGAAGAACAGCCAGACATGTGTAAGAGAAAGACTGTATTGGCAACTGGCCAGGGAAACCAGAAGTCCCCAACAATGTTAAGGATCCCTGAAAAGCTTTGTAACTGTAGAGAAACACATTCGAAGCCAGCTTTTCCTTAAGGATGACTACAGTAACAATCAAAAAGATAAAAACACAGCTCAGTTCAGTGTAACCGTGAAACAGCAGGAAAATACTTGTGCATGTGGCTATCATAATTCTGTGCATTTTCAGTGAAAAGACGATTGAGGACAGAAAAATTAACTGGCAAAACTAGAAAAAAAAGTTAGGATGACATTGAAAATGTACTGTTCTTTTTTAAATAACAGTGTACTTAAATTACATAAGAAAAAAAATTAATGTAAATTTGTTTTTTTTTTCAAATATGTATTTCAGCCATGGAATTGAGCTATCAAGTACACTGTAGCATCCTCAAAGGAGACAGTGAAAGAGTCAGCCACTAGCAACGTTTTAGGAATAAATTATTCTTCCATGATGTGAAAAAGGAACAACTCATTAAAAGACCCTTTCAGCCCCAGTTCACGACACGAGTTCGGGGGAAGCTACGAGGTCTTGCAGCACGGAGTGCGTTTACAGCGTCAAATTCTGGGATACTGGAAGTCACCCTGAAGTGATGGTGAGCATCCTGTCAGTGCTGGGAAGCTGCCAGGCCAGACTGCAGTCTTGTCTCTCTCCGTGAGGCTGATGGGAACTGTGATGATTTGGTTTTTCTTGGTGTCTGCTTTGGGATTGCACTGCCCAAATAAGGGTATCCATTATCACATGAGCTGCCCTCGAGTACCAAAGACGGGAGGCCAACAAAATATATAAAGATCCATGTCCTTCTGAAGAGGCACCTGGAAGTCCAGTGGGATAATCCAGTGCACCAGAAATGGCAGGAGGCTCCTAGGTTCAGAAAACACAGGGCTGTTCTCCTCAGAACCAACAACTCAGGGCCCAACGGGTGCCTCAAAGCTGCAAATGAGCTCCTTTCTTATCCAACTTTCTTATACATCTCGTGTAACAGCTCCTTTCTTATGCATCTTGTGTGTAGAATGGTGGAAGTCTTAAAAAGCATTTTTTGGAGTCCAATTTAAATTAGAGATCATTCCTGGTAGGTAGAGAACAAGGTTCTAAAGACCAGCCAAAGAGAAGAACTCGAGAAACAGAGACAATAGGAAAGAACCTCACTGTGTATCTCCTGGTCTCTGTCCTAATTCAAAACAATCTTCTACCATGAACAAGAAAATTAATTTTAATACTGCCCTTTAAACGACACTTGAATAACGTCCTTTTGTTAATTCACAATAGCAATGAAATCTTATTTTGGGATTGCAAGATCCAGCTTAATTATTTGAGTGTGGTCTGAAAGTCACTCTACTGCAAGCAACTTAGACAATTTATTCATTGCCATTTGAATCTTTCTGTGCAGAGTTTCCCTTATTCCTAAATAAGATAAACACTTTTTTCCCCCCAAAGGCTTATTTCAAGAGTTAACATGGACTTTGTAACTGCTTTACCATTCACAGATGGAAAGTGCTACACAATGTCAAGTATCATAAGGAGAACTGAGGGCCACAGCATAAACTGAAATTACAGAGGGCTGCACAATTAAAATAAACAGCCTATTCCTAGAATGTGGAGACAAGTTATTGTAAACCTTTTTGATCAGCAAACTCCTCTTGTTTGTTAAAGGTGTAGGTGTGTATTTCCAAGTCCCAGCAGATTGTCACCAACCTCAGCTGAAGTGCTGGGCAGTTAGGTAATGAAATACTTCCACGAGGCTATCCTAACTCTTACCTCAAATCAAAACACATAGCTAAGACATAAACTAGAAAAATGGGCAGTGCATGAATTCCAAAGAGGAATGAGAGCCTTTTTTTTTTTAATGCATTCCTTCAGTTAATATTTTTAAAAGACTTTTTCTAAGACTTGTAGGATTTCCTTGGGAATAGAGCACCTGAAAGGCAGATTTTGTCCTTTACTAAGCGTGTTCCAGACAAGCCATATCAGTATACAGCATGGGAATGAAAACTTGACTGGAAATCTGGGAGTGTTGGTCATGAGGAGTTATATTTTCCATCTTTACCAAAGATTTGGCATTTCCTGATGATGGTCTGCTGATTTATGTACAATTGCTTCAAAACTGACTTGGCAGTGGGAACAGGAGGTAAAGCAACTCTGAAGAGCTGAGGGTTTCATTCCATGCATCAGACTACAACCTGACAGCTCTTAAAAAGTATTCCTACCCTGAAAATACACTATATTTTCATTAAATCATTAATCTGCTAAGAAACTTCTAGAGCTCATCAGAGTCCACAGAAAATTAGCTACACTTATTTATAAAATAAAAATGAGCCATACTCTAGGCAAGTCAAACAAAACAGAAGTGATGATGCACATTGCAGCCATGGGAGTGTCTGCACCACCAAAATGTGCAACCACAGCTGGACTAAGGTAGGTGTACTCTAAAAAGTATTAGACATAACTTACTATATTACTGACATATTAATACCACATTGCTACTTTGAGAGTTAGTAAAAAGAAAATGAAAGTAGAATAGAGATCTATTAAAAGACAGTGCATCTCCCAGGTATGGGAATAAAGCTTTTATGTTATTTGTAGCACTGAGATGAAAACCATCTAGCTTTCCAAAAAACTAGGAAAAAAAAAAAAACTAGCAAAAAACTAGCTTTCTGAAAACCAAGGCAATTTCTGTCCCTCTAAAACTATTTTCATAAAAAGCCTACAAGTTCTGTTTCAGGAACAGGCAACTAAAGCTTAAGTTTAAGAACTTGTAGGCTTTTTATGAAAATAGTTTTAGAGGGACAGAAATTGCCTTGGTTTTCAGAAAGCTAGTTTTTTATACTTAGTTGTATTTAAGTTGCATCGCCATCATATTTGCCCATCAAACAGAACAAGCAATTCAGCATCTGTATAAATGCAGCCAGTGGGGACGTATCCACACACGACATGAAGTGACACGGAGCACCCTGTCTCCCCAAAATGAGGGCACAAAGCCCGGAAAGGAAGGGCAGCTGTGGTGTGCCCAGGCACCCCTGACTGTCCTTTCCCACTCCCCCCACACCAAGGGCTATTCCCACGCTCCAGCTGCAGCGAGGCAGAAGCTCCGGCAGCTGAGAGCCCTGCAGGGAAGCCTGGCTGGGATGCTGTGCCGAGGGGCTGTGCAGCACCCAGCGCCCTGCTCCAGGCCACAGGCTTCTTCCAAATGCCACACGGATGCCGTCTGCAGCTCAGCACCGAACACCTTTTCCATTCCCCAACAGTTTATTTGCGTTTCTGCATTAGTGCTGGTTTCTTTTGGCTCCAAAGACAGCCTCACCTGCAGGGTTTCGCTTTTCGGTTTGACACCTTGCTGTTGATTTTGCCTTACTGCACAAAAGAACTCGCTCCAGTGCCCCTTTCACACTGCTTCTTTGTGGTAAATGAAAGCCTTAATAATTGTATTTTGATTGTAGAGTTGATTAATTTTGACTTTGTTTCATTTGTGGCACTTGCCGAGATCTCTGGGGCTAGGAATTGGAGAGCACACTGTACCACTGTGCTTTGGACATCGGGGGTTTGCCAATTTATTTCTTGCCTCATTTGTCACAAAACCTATGAAACTGCAGTCCAAAGCCCGCTTCATGTTTTTAAAGGCAAGGCAAAAATGTATTTGTTTTTCTTCTAAATTAACATCTCCTGGTTAAATTAGTCTAGTTTTTCAAACTCAGAACCAGAGCCCTCACTAACAGTGAGACTCTAGCAAGCAAGATATATCCAAAGATCAGCTCAGCAAAATAGAACAGAATGCTTCTCTCCAATTAAAGCACTGAAGCTGCAAGAAATGCATACTTAACTTCAGGTACAGACATATAAAACAAAAAATGAGGATGTAGAAAGGATCTGTATGGAACATGCTAGAAGAGAGAAAGAAATGAAGAACTATGTATCTTACATGCATAACATTTCCTGTGAAACATCTGGGTCTCAAACAGTTGAGATATCAAAAAAATCCACAAAGCCAATATCTGCAGATTTTAATTGCTGACATCACTGAAGTTCTGTGGCTGTGGGTGAACACGTCACTTCATGTTTTGCTTTTCAGTTTCCTCCTCCGAGGAACAATAGAATTTCTCGATTTTTATTAAAAAAGATGACTTTGAAATGTAAAATCGTCCAGCGAAAAGAGCTAAACTGAAAAATACTATTATTTATAGTTGCATTATTATTATTTTTGAAGAAAATGTGGCTAGGTGAGATAAAGGCTTTTTCCAAATATCAGAAGATATCCTGGCATTCTTTATAACCTAGCAAGTCCTAACCCTTTCAGGTTTCCTGCCTAACGAGGGCATGAAAGGCAGCACAAGTTTTGCATCTACTTTGAACCGATGAAGTAAATTATTTTTATTCCTTCCAATAAGAAAAGAAGTTTCCTTTGCACAGAGAATACTCAACATGAATTCCCTACAAAAGCAAGGTTTCTCTCTAGAAACTGCATCTGCAAGCCAAAGACAGTACTAACAGACAGAACTGAGCCCACATCACATGTGGAACAAGCTCGTGCACGTAATACATTTTTTCAGGACATGTTCTTCATTCTCACAGACTTGTGCTGAAGAATCACAGAAACTGCAAGGTAACACATTCTCCATCCTCAGCTTCACCTAAAGGACCCCCAAAGCTCACACGACTTGTGCTGAAGAATCACCAAAACTGCAAGGTAACACATTCTCCATCCTCAGCTTCACCTAAAGGACCCCCAAAGCACGTTCAGCTGTATTTAAGCTATCTGTGATACACTGGTGTAAAAACCTCCCTAGAAGCCCTCTTCACTGTACTGAGACCAGTTTGAATTCTGCCCTCGCTCCCCGACACGCCTGCCCGCCCACCGTGGCATTTTGGCAATCCCCACCCTTTGGCTTTGGCTTGTCAGCCCCTTCACTATGGACAATCTGAACAGCAGCAGGCTTGGCAGAGGCCTCTAAGGACACCGTGGAACAGAGGGTTCCATTCCACCAGCACACTCCTGTTTATTCTTTCCTAGCTACCTACTCGTTCACTTCATAGCGGTTTAATAAGGAATACAATCCCTGCTTTGTTGATGAGACAGTTCTGTGAGACGATGACACAAATCCCCCTGAGATTAAAACGACTGTATTACCCAAACTGTGACTTGGCATATGGGGACACCTGGTTGATTTGTCATGATTTAGTCTCAACAAGCTAATTTCTATGTTATTCAGCACTTTACTATTTTCTAAACATTTACAAATATTTTTGACCATTTTCTCCAGTCCTTTTCTGACGAAATCCCTCGCTGCTCAAAGCAACTTGCAGATGTCATGTTTTCCCACAGTCTCAGTGGCCTAAAATCTTTATTCACAAAATTAACTAAACGATCAAGCCAGCTGATTGTATACCAAATACAAACTATACAGTTTAGTTTAACTTCATATGCACAGCTTGATTCCCAGGTTACATGGTGGAACTAAACCAGTGCGATCCTGCAGTTTTCAACTCGACATGAATTTAAAAGCTGTAAAATGCCAGCAGACTGAAAAAGAGTTACAGGTCTGGAGAAAGCGATAGCAGTTCTATTTAGTGCTTGAAGCAGGGCTGAAAAAGGGGTTTGGGCAACACCAAATGTGACATTGTGTCAAATGATATTTCAGAATTTCCTATGTTCCTATAGGCACTAGCTCCTAGCACAGGACCACAGTTCCCTTTATCCTGCAACCTGCAGAAAGGATAAAACTACTGAATTGGGAAGATGTGACTTAACAGCAATGACAGCATCACACCTCAAAGAAAGACACTTTCATAGTGCTGAGTGTCATCTTTTAGGATTTCTAAATGAACAGGTCTGGTCAATTTTCATGTTTTTAACTCCAGTTACACGGAATCACTTCCACTGCACACAAAGTATCACCAGACAAACCCAACCCAACAATTCCCAAATCCTGTTGCTATGGAGATTTCTCAGAAATTCCACAGACTTGCAGATGATGATTTTTATTTTGCCTAAAAGAAATCAAAAATACTGTTTGGGAAGGGAGGAAAACTAAAGACATTATGGATATTCCCATACAGTGTAAAGACAAAGACTCCATGTACTGCCAACAACTTGACTCAATTCTCCAATTTTTCTTACTCAACTCCCACTTGTTGTCTTCCAGGTAATTGCAGGGAAGCAATTACTTGCTTCAGAGGTTATTTCTGTAATTAAAGCAAATTGACCTCACTTTTTTTTTAAAAAAAAAGGAATTTCTGTTCCACTCCAGGAAACAGACTGGAGTTAGGCTTTGCCTTACCTACACCCCGCAAAGCTACGCTGTTATTTTAAACCCAATAAAAGAGTGACTTGCACATGCACAGTGAGCCCGTGAGCACACCCACCCCGTGAGAGTTCCCTCTCTGTATTTTGAACGATGTTGACGATGTCCGGATGGGATTTACAATTGCTCAAAGCTACTATTGTTCACACTACATTAAATCTACAATATATGCAATGAGATACCATAATATTTTCACTTGGAACTTCTATTAATCCGCAACTTGACTGTATTTAATGAAATATGTAGTGCTCGCGGAGTTGATTTATACGCATTACTGTTTACAGTTCACGTTTATAAAAGAGGAAAAAGCACCCTAAGGAACTCATGCTTCTTTTGACTTTAAGAGAAAGTAAAAAGTGCCTGATTTGGTTTAGCTCAGTAACACCCCTGGAAGCCCCAGAATCTTATAGCTGGATTAGGGATGGCGACAGGAACCACTGATGCAGCTGAAACAGCCAGCACAGGAAATCTACTTTTGCTATCAACTGTGAGCCAAAACACTCCTGCATATTTTAAAATAAAAATCGCAGTCATATTTATGCTTCTTGTGTATAGAATTATACACAAGCAATGTCTTTGCATGCAGAAAACTTGGAAATGTACTTTTGTCGAGTGTTGTTCTAGAAATAAGCGAAGTGGAGGATTCATAATTCCAAGGGAAAATTCCACAGATTCCCTTGAACAGATTAACTTTTACTTCTGACAGGACTTCTGAGTGAATTTAATTATACAAAATAAAGGCATACCGAATTAGTTAGCAGAAGGCAGTATCTTGGTGCCCTTAGAGCTATTTTACAAGCAATCTGTTCGACATATTAGTCAAAATAAAACCATCACTCTCCCTGTTCCTCTACCAATTTAACACTGGGTTATCCAGAAAAAACAAACAATGTAATTCTTTTTCTTTTAGATAACATGATCTGCATAGAGCTCATGAGAAAAACAAACTTTTACCAAAGCAATGCCCTCTGGGCAGTAAAGAACATGAAATTTTCCTGTGCTGCACCTGTTCCCTAAGGTTGTTTGCAATAATGACAGCAAAACTGAGAAAAGACAAGAAGGGTATTCATTCACTTGTGTCAGGACTGCGTAAGCCTAAAAAAATCATACATTTTAGTACTCTGTGTATATATACGTGCCAAGATCTCTATTGATGGGATCTCTCAGAGAAATTTATGTAAGAATGTTGCAATCTATTAATAGAAAACGAAAGCATGACAAAACCTCCACATTTTTAACACTGAAGCTATATGCTACATTTTTCACATTCTCACTTGAAAGAGGTTTAATTTTCTTTCAGCGTCTAGAAAACTATGCCACTGAAGGGATGACTTACACTAAACCCAGTCCCTGGAAAAACATATCCAGAAAAATAATCTCCCATGGAAAGGCATGGGAACAAGAGCACAGTGTCGCTAAATTCTCCAGAAGTTAATGACTGGAGCTCTTTTTCCCAACTCCTCCCTACAACATCAATAGTCTTGGAAATCACTGAGTGGAGCAAAACGCTTTAACACCACCTGGTGTAGTTTGCAGCAGTTGGTTTTGCTTCCAGGCCCGTCACGGCTCATTAAGATAGCACAGTACCTTCTGTCTGCAAGATTGTTCTCGGGGACCAGAGTTCAAGAGAAAATGAGATGCAGAGGTTTTATCCCAAGACAGAACACAACTGCGACATACCGTGCCAAGGTTTTGGTATCTGAAAAGCTACAGAAGAAAAAGATTTTCAAGGCAGGTGAAGAGTAACAACAAACCAGTTAGAAAGGATAAATATCACTTCCCAATGCTTAAAGAAACAGAGTAGACCACAACAATCTAACTCTGTGCTGATATGGGGCACTTGGTTTATGGAGGGTTTGCTCCAGATTCACGTCTTTGCTTTGCAATTTTATCATTCCGTGACACTTCGAGATTCGAGACTCACTTATGTGAAACTTTTGCTCGACTGGTTTAGTACTGCTGCCCCAAAATGGGTTGAACTCTTCTGCTTGCTTCCACGGTTCAGGCCACGCCGGGGGAGCAGCACTGGAAAGGGCGTGGCAGGCTGGCTCTGGGGCTGCCAGAACACTCACGGGGTCTCACAGTGCTCCAAAGGCTCAGGGACGACGCAGCGGGGCAGAAAGGGTAACAGGACTCGTTCCGCAGTTGCCACGAGAAAGAGGAGTGCAAAGGAGATGATGTTCTGTCTCTAGTTTTCACTGAATGAAAAAAAAAAGTAGCAAAAGACACCCAAACTTAGGGGAGCCCAGATNGGCTGGCTCTGGGGCTGCCAGAACACTCACGGGGTCTCACAGTGCTCCAAAGGCTCAGGGACGACGCAGCGGGGCAGAAAGGGTAACAGGACTCGTTCCGCAGTTGCCACGAGAAAGAGGAGTGCAAAGGAGATGATGTTCTGTCTCTAGTTTTCACTGAATGAAAAAAAAAAAGTAGCAACAGACACCAAATCTGAGGGTAGCCGAGATCTTTCAATAAACTTGAGCCTCAAAAGATGCGCAGCGTATCCACAGGCTGTATTTCAGCTTCCCCATGGGATTCTGGACGATTCACTGGGAGATTAACAGCAGTTTCAAGGTCAGTTTATTTCAAATTATTTAGATATGAGGTCTGTATTGTTCAGTAATTAGAAATGCATTATTTTTCCTATTTCAGACTACTTCAACTGAAGTTTTCACAATTTAATGGGGCCACAATATAGAATTAAAATAAAAGTGTATGATTAAATATTTTATGCTTGAAAATTTCAAAGGACAAAACAATAGTAATAGGACACTAACATGTTCTTTTTCACCGTATGCCCTGAAAAAGACATATAAAAAAGAAAATTCTACAGCTAATAGAAGGAAAAAGGGACTGACACAGAAGCACTTGCTCAACTTTGCCCCAGACAGTGAATCCTACAGACACAGAGTGCCCCCTGTGGGACTCCAGCTTATTTCAGTTCACTTTAGGTAATTACAGGAGAAGTTCTGGTAGCACTGCTGCCATCACACGTGATGGTCTGACCCACCAAGTGACCCACAGACGCTGAAAGTCCAGTTCCATATGATGGAGAGCCTGTGCTGGGCCTAGAAAGCCACGCCGTGCTGATGTGAGGGTCAGGTGCCACTGCTCTGTGGCACTGACAGCAAACACCGAGGGATTCCAAACTACAGAGAGAGCTGTTCGTCTGCTCTGGGGAACTGGTGCTAATCTATACGCATAAAGCATAACTTCTTTAGAGACAAAAAAAATTCCTCCATTTCCAGGAAGACAATTGCGGATGAGCTGACAAGTTGTTGTTGGCTGGACATCAATACTTTCTTTTTTTTAATTGTGTTCACCATGGGTGCACACAACCTGAGGTATTTTTGTTTGGTTAAACTGTTTGCAGGGCTTGAAATTACTTCACACCTCATTTTGGATCAACTGATTTTACTTTTCTGGCAAATAAACTGTGTCAATTAATCAGTTTCTTTTGGACTACTTTCAATTTCAGCTTCATACTCATACCTCTAGACAATGCTGCTTTATTGCTGGGAAGATGAACTTTCCAGAAGATAAACAACCTCAGCTTCCACTGACTTAATTTTCAGTTGTGAGTGTTCATGTGCATGCCTCTGTATTTTTCTTATCTGAGAGCCAGAAAGTGAAGATGTGGACTTCTCCATCTACCAACTATTTTAAAGTCCTATCCTGCAGGAGAGCTGTAGCAGAGATATGGGTGAACTGTCTTCCTGCATGGTCCTGCCTAGGGTGGCATCTTATTTTTATGAGCAGCCCTCCTGTAGTTCTGCGCAGGCCTTCCAGCTCCGAGATGGAAAAAGGAAGGCATGCAATCAACAGCCTCATTAAGCTGGTTCATTTCTGATCACTGCCTACACTCTGTAGCAAAAAAACCCCACTATCTGTGGGATGAATTCATGTAATTAGAAACTACTGGGATAAATACTCAAAAGTCTACTCAGGTACAGTCAGACAAGAAATGAAAAGACGTTTTCTGACAGCTTGATTTTGAAACATAAATTATTTCCTGTGACAACAATTAATTCATCTGCAATATCCCTGATTATTTTTCAAGAAACAAGAGGAGAGTAAATTATCCTCAGACAAGTAATAATCCTTCTGCTGCGAGCCAGCAGGATGAAAGATTCAACTCTGAAGCGCCAACGACATTAAGTAAGTCTGCATACCTTGAGTTATAGGGCTAGCAGCAACTGCAATTAGCAGGAGAAGGCCGAATTCAGGAGAGCACTACTGGACAGTTTTCCAGCTCTGAAAGAACAGATTGAGAAATGCCCCAACTGGGACTTTTCAATCCTGAAGCACATGACTAGGAAGAACCTTCTGGTCCTTCTGGCCATAACAAAAGGCCTGTCTAGTAAAAAAGGCAGGCAGACACGGTGTCTGTTCCCCTCCCCTGTAAGTGCAGCGTCCGCTGCTACAGATTTGGCAACTGCACGAGCTCGGCCTCAGATTAGACTGTTTGTGCTTGGTTATTTTCACACACTGCCAAAATTTGCTGACAACACCAGGGGAAAAAAAAAAAAAAAGGAAAGTAAAACTGGTGATTTTCAACAGTTTATAACTCAGCTCAGCCTAAGCAGGTTTTTATGGGACAAAGAACAGAGATTTCTCTGTAGACAGCACTTTATTCCTGCCTAATTTAAAAGATTTGCTGTGAATGATGGAAACATTAGAACCTCTTAAAGAAAACATAACAAAACAAAAATCCTAGCGGTTCACTAGTATTCCTCTACAGTAGATCAGGTTCGGTGATATAAATAGCGACCATTATCTGCTTCTCTCATAATTATTTGCAATAACGTTTTTTAAAAGAAAAAGAAAATATTAGACTTAAAGGAAGAGGGCTTCAGAATACATAGTATTTCTTTAAGGAGTGAATTTTCTTGCTTGGAATAATTCACACTTGAGCTATTCTAGTGCCACACTATTCCCTAAGGAGTGTGAAATGATCTTCTCAGGGTTACAGAGTCAGTAGTAAACACAAGTTCTACTCTAAGAAACAGTATTTTAAACATGTATTTTCACTAGCATTATATCTAACAACTTCCTATTAAAACCCAGAGGTAACTTTCTGGAGTCCCCTTGTTGCTTTAACACTTTCTTTCACCCCGTATCTAGAATCTCTTAAAGCAGCATTTCCTAAGCTATTTTTCTTGTCTGCTCCCCAGCCCCATGAGCTGACTGCAGGGCCTGGGTTGTTAAATCTACACCTCCACCAAACCTCAAATTTGATCTGTGCCGGTTTTGAGCACCTCCAACTTTTCCCACTGAAGCACGCCCTAAGATTTGGGAAACAATATTGCTTCACCATACCTTTGAGCACCATCTGTAGAGCAGCTATTTGTCTCCACAAGGACTCCAAAAGCAGCTAATTGCTTCACAGCACTGAGCACTCATTCGATTACTGTTGTTTTTCAGCTGAAACAGTAGTGAATACTTCAACAACGTGAGACACTTTTTGCAAAACTAGAAAACCAATCAGTGCTTTTCATAAAAGGGAAAGGCTGGGAAAGCAGGACAACAGAGAATATACTGGAGTTTCTGTATATAAAGTAAGATATTTAATTGACTGGGAGTCCTCAGTAGAGACTTGTTTGCAAGAGAGCCTCATGGCGAGGGCGAGTTTTTGAAGTCTGGATGCCTTTGGCAGCTTTATAGAACTTTAAGACAGACCAGCTATGACTAAAACCCGCTCAGCTAGTTAACTATACAAACATAATGCTTTTTCCATCTTTCTCTCCATGTGCTGACAGCATTACCATTCTCTCCAGTGTTCTTCTTCCTTCTGAGGTACAATGGATCTACCAGTTCATGCAGTCCCTGATACTACATTTCAGTACAAAACCTTTCCAACAATAACTTACACAGCTAAGAGAGGTCATCATTTGGAAGTGAGTAGTTATATTAAAGGATCTGCACAATTCCAAATACATTTCAGGATCTACGGTACGCTACGTGTAGATTTTAATGAGAAGGTTTGGCAGAGCACTTTGGCAGAAGAAGGTACTGTCAAGTGATTGGATATGGGATACATCTCCAGTTGCTTTGGATTCCCACATCACCTCAAGAGCTATTCTTCCCATCCCCCCATACAGCAACTCTCAAGGCAGTCAAATTTATAGCTCAATAAAATTTTTTATTAAAAATAAAAAGTGTGGCTTTTAAGTACTGCAGTCTTCCAACGTCCTTATGCCAGGTCTAGAGCAAACTGTTGTAGCTGAATATGAAGCTGGGGAGGCTTGGCCCACTTTATACAGCACTCCTAAGTTAAAGTTTCAAGATCTAAGCCACCTCTTTCCATTTTGTAACAGCTGTTTTTCTATCCTTTCATTAAAAATAAAAAAAAAAAAAAAAAGGAAAGGAAAGAGACCAGTGTAGAATAGTTAAATAAATAAATAATGGCTCACAAAACCACAGTGGAGGAACCACTGCTAGGCCTGCCAATAAAAATGTTCCTTCTCTTCAGGGCTGGCTAAACAACTGAAAGTGTTTCTAATGAACTGCTGGCAGCACTATCCATCATTGCACTCAATGGATTCATGTCTCCCTAAACTAAAGATAGCTATTTATCTGTAATGCACAGTCAGAAATTAGGAAGTATTTAAGCCTGAGAAGTCTAATCCCTCTCTTCTCCCCACCTCCTCAAAGCTCGGTTTTATCCAGGCTTCCTCGTGTAAAGATGATGAGAAAAGTTTGACTGAGAGAGAACTTCAAACTGCTCCTGTGCTAATGAATCATCTGCACGGGTTTGAAAAACACTTGAGCAGATCAGGCAGCTGCAGTCTGATTTGAACATTACAAGCACCTGACACCACGTTTATCTCTTCCCTCTTTTCTTGTCATTTGCTACACTGGCTAGCACCACACCTCGAAATAGTTACAGGCTGCTCAAAGCAAGATGGCACATTCATTAGACATAAAATAATTGAGTCCCAGCAGCCGCTTAGGGTCTTTGAAGATGCTATTGTGCAAATAACAGTAGCCTACTGTAAACAATCAAAAGGAAGAAATGTTTTTGAATATTCCTTCTAGAGGAAGTGTGAAAGTCACGTCGGTAATCCCTGGTCAGAAGTCACCTCTGAGGGCTCGACTGATTACAGATAGCTGTTATCTGCACAGACATATCCGTGCAGGGGCTGTCCTTAGAACAACAAGGATCAGAAAGGAACGCAGAGACATCAATAAAACACGTCTACAAATAATTAAAGAAGACACTTACTTCATTTCCAGGACTTCCTCCAAATGTTTCCTTCTTTCAGCTCGTAGGTTGGTCAGATGGGTTTCCTTCTCAGCCAAAGACTGCTGTGTAGAGGACAATTTTGCTTTCATTGACTCCAGCTCCTGTTTGACCTTCTCCATAGCCATCATCAGCTCTTCTACCTAAAAAAATTTTGGAGAAGACAGGAGGAGAGAAAAATAGTGCCATGTGATCAGCTGGAACTTACTAAATGCCACGCCTAAACTGGAGCACAGAGGTTACCAGTGCATGGGTGCACCACAGCACTCCTGCAGGCATCAGCCAGTGCTGTGGGCAGGAGGGCCACACTTGTCCAAAGCAATGTCCCAGCTTGTGAGTTAACCCAGCTTGGTCCCTGCAACATAACCATGGAATGCAAACCTTCAACCCTTCTGTATTTCTGTTCCAGAAAATGTACCACAGGGATAACAGGATGGCCTGCGTGTGTTAACACCGGCCCAGGAAAATGCAAGGTATTAAATGAAACACGCTTGATACGGTAATATCCCAAAAGGATAAAGCATTTTCACTGTAAATGATGCCTAAAGAGACACTACGTGGGCACTTCAGGAACAAAGGTAACATTTCTGAAGCAGGGAGAGGACTGGGTTGCCATGAAGATGTTGGGGAGGCTACTTGCCTCAAAATACCGTTTGAACAATGCTTTTAGGCACGTGTTGGGATTTAGCAACATAAGACATTCAAAGAGTTGCTGATGGCAGAGAAGTACAGCAGGACAATGCTCACATCCTCAGCAAACTGCAAAGATTCAGAATCAACATGATTATAAATTCTAGAATAGATTTTACACAGATGAAGAGTCATTTTATTTTGCACTCGGAACAGGTTCTGTCTCAGGTGAAATTTAACACTAATTAACACGCAAAATCACAATAAATGCTCAAATCTAGCTACATATAGCATTCAAAAACCTCTGGATGTGCTTTAATAATTTTCTAATAAAGCTCAATGGCACACATTTCACTGATTTCTTCCATGTAGGTTTTCTCTTTCCATCATTTTATAATGTGCTTTCAAAAGGAGAAACTCAGATGCCACTGATGCTGCACATAATCAAACATTTGTATAAATTTAGTGTGAAACCAGAGCACTGCATTGCCTTTATATCCCTCCATAGCAATCAACTTGTGATCCACCCTGGAAGTGAATTACTGAAATGACAACAAGCTCAATTTCTACTTACATGTTCTTACAAGGAGAGCTGAGCATGTCATTTGCTATATAGGTGCTCTAGGAGGGAAGTAGGTAACATGCTTTAATAAATCCTGGACTCCTAAACGCTGACCTAACGACTCAGGACAAAAATAAGACTGGTTTTCATCCCCCATCAGTGACAGAGTAAGGAACATTGCAATTGAGAATGAGGAGATCTATAAAAATCTAGCACAGACATTGTGCAGTGTTTACTGCAGAAAGCCTTTCTACTTCCACCCAAATGCAGCTGCCAAGAGGTGGTATTGTTATGCTCAGCAAACAAAACAAAAATTTTAAATATGCAATTATCATAAACTATTCAAAATGTACAGCCAAGAATTCATCTAGTCATCAGCAGACCAAAACAGAACTTCAGTGACAGGTAGTCCAAACTGGCAAGCATGGATAAAATAACCAAACTTCCCCTGTTTTAAAAGTGGTTGGCGTGCAAAACAAGATCAGAAAATCTGTCAGTTTTTAAAACTAAGAGAAAACGCCGTAAGACAAAATAGAGCAAATATATCAGAAAAGAATGCAAAGAAGAACTGCAGAAATAATGAACAGCAAAAATACTGCCAGCATGGAAACTGATTCTTAGGAAAATGGTGGGGTAATGAAGGTGCACTGTGCATCAGCTGCTAGGATATCAGCTTCTGCTTCCTTTGGGTGGATCAGAAATACGGGCACAGACATTTTCCTTCAACTGAAAAGAGGCACGCCAACCATAAACCCCTCGGCCTGAACAGAAAACCACCTCGAACCAACAAGCCCCCAGCCAAGGGCAACAGTCTAAAGGGCCTGTGTCAGTGTGTCAGCTGCCAAGATAAAACAATCCGTGAGGCAACGTCTTCCCCGTAACCAGGTCTGAAATATTTCTGACAGGCTCTCTCCCACGGCCAGCCATGCAGGTCTGTGATGCTAACACCGAAGGACTGGTTTGCTCGATGCAGCTCTGTAGCGTGCCAACTCTGCGCTGGTCTGAAGACAGGAGGAGACTGGAGCCTGGTATCTGGGCCAAGGCTCCCAGGGAGAGGTGGCAAGGGCTAACTCTGCAAGAGTATCTCGTAGCAGTGCTTACTGCAGGTACCTCATCTCTTTCTCATCGCTCCGTTTGATAACTCTTTTAATTCTAAGGGTATGGTTTGTATTTTTGCAGGCCAACCGAAAATTAATCTAATCATGTATTAGGAATGGCTGGAATGCAAGTAGCTTTTAAACTGTGCCAACAACTTGGTTTACAGAACTGTCATTACCTTCCATGCTCTCCAGCAAGGGCCATTTGTCACGCAATTCACTAAAGACAAAGTTCACCAAAATAGTGATAATTCTATTCACAGTAAAGACTTCATTGTTCAGATTCATCAGGCTGTAGATAGTCCACGGGTCTATTTCAATTAAACTTCTACAAAACAAAACATTTTATTTGGCAGCTTATGAACCTTAGTGCAGACCTGCCCCGGTAAGCAGCTGTGTGAGAAATGACAGAGGAATATTCACCGGAAGCAAACTTCTTGCAAGGCACATCTAATTTAGCCTAAACTAAAAGTTTCACATCTACCCTTGAATTTTTTCCCCTGAGAGCAGCTAATTATATAATAAAGAAAAAATATTTGCCACAACCAGAGCTCTTGGCACGCTGAGACATTTTCAGAGACGTGCTGTTGACATTTCCAATTTAGCTGCGGGGAAGCTTGGGCCCTGTCAGTTGTAGCTAGAAAGTCTCCACCCATTTCAGAAGATGTAAAGAGTGAACCCTTGCTCCTCGTTTGTCTTTGCTCAAATGACAGAATATAAAGCAAATTGTATCTCTGACCATCTACGACTTAGCCGTGATTCAGTTCTCTGTGCACAGGTCAGAAAGGTCTGCATGTATTCTGAGCAGAGAACTTAAATGGAGACGTATTTGTTCACTGTTTTTAGGCCTTAAGTGACCTGACCAGGTGACAGCTTATCTTTAAGGAAGAACACCAAACTGAAATAAGTTTCCATTAGAGGAGAGAGTTCCTGAGAGACTGAACAAACTATGCAAACGAGGGCAAAGAACGTCAATTAGATCAGTATGGGATTCACAGCAACAGAAGAGGGAAATGTCAAGACAGAACAAATATTTGACATAGTATTACATCTCCTTCCTTAGGAAGCACCAAAGCAAGGTGGAGAGAAATACCATTACAACAGGAGAAGTTTATCCATCGTATCAATGGCAGCCTGTAAAAAAATTATTTAATAACAAAAGGAAAAGAAGCCCTTTTCAGGAGCCTATCTACCATCTTAACCTCCCTGCTCCTACAGACTACAGGTTATTCCAGGCTCCTGCAGACGCAAATCAAAACCCAGGCTTTTGCACAGACAGACAGATACCACATTATCTCCAAATGTGTGGTGGTTCCAGTAAACCTTTCTGCCCACTGGGAAATGTGAAGCCAGGGACTGGCAAAGAGCTTACTGGGGTTCCCCAAAAGCCAGTAAGAAGACAGCAAACTTGAGAAAGGGACTGTATATACAAAGTATTACTGAGGCTGGAAATCCTACCTATGTCTGTACCAGCTCATGGAATGATTCCTGATGATCAAGATAGGCAAGCTCCAGTCCCCTCACCTGTCACATGAGAACTAATGCAATGCTAAGAATTCCTGAGACACAACGGGTATTTCAGGCCAGGGAGAACTCTGTTATCAACTGATGTGCTTCTTACTGTTTGCCTCTTGAAATCAGAGCCCAAAGGCTCCCATAGCTGAAGTGGATGCAGACAGATGGCTAACTAATGGCACCTCAGCATCCCCAAACACCTCAGTTTGCTTAGACTACAGTGTTGTGGCAGCCACCTCTTTTCTTCCCATTGTCAGCTTTCCTCAGGGATAAAGCATCACCTGAAGCTAACTTTTCTACTGCACAGAAAATTGGGAAAGGCTTCTCTAGCCCTCTCAGGAAGATAGTGCTAGAGCTTAATTTCCTGCTCGCACCTTTTCAGAAAAGAAGAGCAATTCTGGGTCATGATCCAAGCAACAAATGCATCATGAATGCTGGTAACCCAGTGTAATTCAGTACAGTGGGACTGTGCAACTCTAAAGAGGCAACGGCAGAGTCACCAATATGGGGGAAAAAAAAGAGCAAAATTCTATACACTTGAAAAAACACTTGCAGGGGCAGAGGCTCTATTCTGAAATGCTGACCCACGCCATCCATGTTTATGTGCTATGTGCATGCCAAGACTGAGGAAAAGGCTAAGGAATGCCCTCCACAGACACCACAAAGGAAAATCTCCTAGTCGCAGGTGACAGGATTTCAACGCATCCAAATTCACGTGTATACCACTGGCAATAAAGACAGCAAATCACTGGTACACTATATAAAAATCATTTCTGCTAATGTTAGATAAGGCTTTTTCTCACCTGTAGATTATCAATCTTTACAGAAGAGACTACATATCCTTTTGTGGTTTTCATCGAATGGTTTGGGTGGGAAGGGACCTTGAAGTGCTGTGTAGGCCACCCTCTTGCCATGCCTTCACTAGATGAGGTTGCTCAAAGCCCCGTCCAACCCAACCCTGAACACTTCCAGTGATGGGACAGCCAAAAGTTCTCAGGGCAATCTGCTCCGTCTCACCGTGCTCATTATACAGAATTTCTCCCCTATGTGCAGTCCAAACTTATTCTCTTTCAGTTTGAAACCACTGACCCTTGTCCTGTAACTGGAGACCCTGGGGAAGAGTCTCTCTCTTTCAAGTCCCCTTTTTGTACTTCGAGGTTGCCATGAAGCCTCTCCAGAGCCTTCTCCAGACTGAACAATTCAAATTCCCAAGGTTTCCTCACAGGAGAGGTGCTCCAATCCCTCTGATCATCTTGGCCTCCTCTGGACCTGCTCCAGCACTTCCATGACCTTCCTGTGCTGGGGGCCATGCATGGAGCTGGATGCTCCAGGTGGCATCTCTCCAGGGCAAAACAGAGGGGGCAGAAACCTCTCCCTTGACCTGACCAGTCTGGAATTAAAGGTCTCAAAGGGCACCACAAAGGGACCTGACTGTTACACTTAGATCCCTACTCCTAAGCTGGGAATCCAGTATTTTAGGTGCAGCCAAATGTAGGAAACACAGTTTAATGTTTAATTACATACCTGGAATCAGAGTCATTTTTAAGTTTCTGATTGACGGAAAGAAATTCTAGCTCTTTCAATATACATATAGACACAGCAGGCTATGGGATAGCTGTTTGTATTCATTATTGTGTCTCCAAAGTTCCAGGCAGAATACAAAATGATGACATTTCAGAGAATACAGGTATAAATACCAACACAAACAAGTCATTTTCCATGGTCCGTATATAAATTAATCCCTAGAGATCTATTCAAAGCTACCTCAGCAGGCTAACAAGTATATTTAAAATTATTTATTTTCTAAACATAGGCCTGTTTTGTATAAACAAGAAATTAGCATTGCAAGACAAAATGTAATAAAAATCTGTAGTTTTGCCCAAAATTAACTAGGCAAGCAAAACAAAAAGCCTTCCAGTCAAAAGTCAGTAGAAAGAATATCAG
>VYZQ01005147.1:0-19309 GCA_013400655.1 Mystacornis crossleyi
GATCATTTTGCACAGAACCTTCATGTAACAGTGTAAACAATATGTGATTTAATGTGTGTGTTATTTGTATCCTAGCAAAACATTATATCTTGTCCTGCACCAAGGACTCTTTAAGTGTCATGAATCTTTGCTTGAACTGAGTGGCTCATCCATATGAATTCAATGCAGGATGGAAATTGGCTGTACAGAGGAACATTTCAGTGGATTTCAACACTTGTCCATTATGTGGACAAACAGCTTTAAAAAAACCTAAACAACTCTTTCAGAGTTGTTTCTTTATCTGTATAGGGTGTATTTGTGCGTTCTTTATTTTGCCAGTGGCTATCAATAAGTTCACACAACAGACTATTTAGGACAGCAGAATTTTTGTCTGGTACCTGAAATAGCAATAACAGTATCTGAGGAAAAAAATAGCCATTAAAAAGAATAAAAATCCATGGTGCTAATGAAACTTCTGGACCCACTGACTCAAAAATTAGTTGTAGTTATATATTGGCTGTAATGGAACCTTACACCAATTAAACAACTGTTTACTGACAAAGCTTTATTTTTAAAATATTAGTGCAGTTAATCATGTAGCCTGTTGAAAATGAATTTGCCTGTTATGTGTAATTTAGGTTCGGGGGTAGATAAGGGCTTGGGGTGTTTTGTTAGAAGCTTCTTCTGTGTTTTTTTGTTTTGTTTACTCCCATATTTAACACCTTGCAGCCAGTGCTGATTTACAGTCAGGGTTTTGAACTGCAGCCTGTACTGATTCACAAGCAGGACTTGGTTCCCTTTTGGTCATATTTCACACATTTAAAAGACTGGAATGCATATAATCTAGCTGGATTTGCTGAGTAGAACTATTGGTTAATTTTCAAGTTTCTAAATTTTTAACTTTCTAAACATTTATATACAAGGTGAATAAATTCGAAAATCTCCCTTATACAGGATGTTACCAAGTTGACGCCTCTTTCACCAGAAGTCATCAGCAGACAAGCAACAATTAATATAGGTAAAAACAAACTTATAAAAAAGAGGGGTGCATTAAGGTAACTCTTTTTGGTGCTCGTGCAGTAGCAGATGGTGCCTATGTGGTAACACTTTCAAGAAATTTGTATAGAAGTAGTTACACAGTAGTTTTAGGGACTTGTCAAGCCCTTTTGACTGGAAAAGCACCAATTTTACTTCAGGAACACAGCTGAATGGCGTGGGGAATAGTTACTAAAGCAAAGTTTGTTCTACCTTGAAATTAAGCATTGAAATGAGTTTCATTAAAGTACAAAGATCTGTCCATTTGGGAGCTCAATTTCGGATCTTATTTGTTTAAATAAAAATGCTTACAAGTTCCATATATACTTCTGATGGAGATTCTGGACTTACTGGCTGTGGAGAATTTGGGGTAATTACGTGTTGATTGTAGTGGAACATTGCACAGAATTAAACAGTGGTTTATTGAAAAACATTTCCTTTTCCTTTTGAAACCCAGGTACAATTGGTCATGTAGCCCATGGAAAGTCAACAGTAGTCAAAGCTATATCTGGAGTTCATACTGTCAGATTTAAAAATGAACTGGAAAGAAATATCACAATCAAGTTGGGTTATGCTAATGCAAAGGTGAGTCATTACTGTAAATGTAGCACCTGTGTTGCTAATATACTTCAGAGGGGATGTAAGCTTGCAGGTAACTAACCCTTGAAGAATTAAACCTTTTTTCAATTTTAAAAAATCAGATTTACAAGCTGGATGATCCAAGCTGCTCTCGACCAGAGTGTTACCGATCCTGTGGAAGTAGCACCCCAGATGAGTTCCCTACAGATATTCCTGGCACCAAAGGGAACTTTAAACTAGTCAGGTAACTGCTTTAAATGACTGGAATAAATTGTGTTTGCCTTTCTATGAAAACAGGATTGAGCTGTGAGCTGAATGGTTTCTGGCAGACTACACGTTCTTAGATGGGGCACCCCTGAGCTAAGATGTCTAAACTGTCGTGAATTCCTTGGTGGTTGGTGGTGATGAGCACTCCATGGTACAGCACAGCTGTGTCTGCTGTCCTCAGCTACTTGCAGGACTTTGAAGTGAACTATTTCTGCTATTAATATAAGTACGTTTTAAACCAGCCAGATTGAGAACTAATGTGGACCTCAAAAACACATCATTAAAATTCCTTTTGGGAGGGTGACCTTTGTTAAACTTTTTCTTCCTAAAGGCAGAGTTTTCAAAGCTTTTTAAATGAATATATGAAAGCCTGATGCTTAATGTAAGATCAGGTCTCTCACTGGAGGCCAAGTGTTCTTTATTTACTTGATTTCTGATAAGGTATAGCCCAGTCTTTATGGAAGCTTCATAACCAGAACAGTTGTTATGTGGGTCTGCACAATGATTGCTCAAATGAGAGTAGTCATGAAGACTGTTGTACAAGATTTTTAGTTTGTGTTTATGATAAAATACATGTGGGGCTGTAACCACGTGTCTTTCCTTTTCTCAGATTCCCAGCAGAGCACTTGTACTAAGGTTAACTTCTGTTGGAGTGTGACAGGCAGGCAGCCATTGTGAAACAACTGGTTAAAAGCTTTGCGTTCTTTATCCTCCTGGTTATTTGCTTGTAGTAGATTTCTAACATCAGCAGCAAAGCAGCAAATCAGTCCCTTGCTTTTTGGTGCCTGCCACTAGAAACAAGGGATTCTTCACTGGATAGGTTCAGGAAAGAATATAGTGAATAGAATACTGGTCTGCACAATAAAATCATAAGGTTGGAAATGTAACATCATCTTTGTAGACAAATCTTTGAAGTGCAGTTATAACCATGTAATTAAAGATGCATAATTTCCTAACATTGGAAAATGGGAGATGCCTTTTAAAAGAGATAAGAGAAATCCCCTTTGGTGTGTTGGGTTTGGGTTAGTGGTGGTGGGTTGGTTGGATTTTGGGTTTTTATTCTGGTGCATTTAACTCTAATCTAGTTTACAAGTAAATTGGTGAAATATTAAAGAGGAACTTAATGTGGGTATGTGGTATTAAATCTTAAAACTCAGAAAAAGTATTCAGTAGCTGTTAAGTAGCATTTGTGTTCTTTTAGAACTTTTTTGAAAATATTTTGAAGATACTGCTTTTCAGCATCTGTCTCAAAATGTTTATCTATTAAGGATACTTTTAACTTAGTCTGCCTAATCACTGGCATTAATCAGTCAGAGGAATTGTTGATAATGGGCTTTTGGATTTCTCTTTCACCTTCTCCTACAACAGGCATGTCTCTTTTGTGGATTGTCCTGGGCATGATATTTTGATGGCTACTATGTTGAACGGTGCAGCAGTAATGGATGCAGCTTTACTGTTGATAGGTAACAATTGCTACCCAAAAACAGAGCTCCATTTTGTAGTATCATGAAGCAACTTTATATGGGCTTTAAAATATCCTGGGATGTGGTGAACAATTTAAACAATGAATGCTTTTGAGATGTGTTAAAGAAAATAAAGTCATGCTAAAATGGCAGTGTACTCTAACAAGCTGGCTTGTTATAAACACAGCTATCCATACTCACTAGTCTGGTACCTGGCCCCATTGATAGAAGACAGGTAACATGAAACCTTGTAGTAGTATAGTACTGTAAAATTTTTATCAGTTTATGGAAACAAATTAGCTGATTTGGAGTTTCTCTGAAGGCTCAGTTTCCTTTAAATATGCATGTAGTCTTTGCCATACAGTAGAGTTCACAAACGACAGTGCAAACAGTAAACCCAGGTAAGTATGGACAAAGTTTAAGTACAGAAAATTTAATTTAATCCAGACAACTTTTGTTCTGATTTGCAAGCAACAGGAAGTGAGTAAAACTAATTTTTGTGTATGTATAGAACATTATAATATTCTGTAGTAATATATAGCAATTATCTTACCCTGATAGGGTTATGTCTGCAAAAGAAAAAAAACAGCTTCAGATATTGTAATTTAAAGTCTGAGATAAATGATGAGCCGTCATTTCTTCTGCCTGTTTATCTCTAGATGTGATAGACCAAACTTCAAGCAAGATTAACCACCATAATGGCACATCAGCCAAAGTTGGCTTCTTAGATTGCTGAAATCTAAACCATACTGATAGCAGCCCTATTCACATACTAGATAGAATTATAGTATAACAGAGTTTGAGGATCTTTGGTATTTTTAGAACTTTACTGATAAGAAAATGTTACAATATTTCTCTAAAAGTGATTTGTCTATTATGCTACAGTCATCACTGAAATATCTGACGAGCTAAAGGATGGAGTAAATCAAGTTAGGTGTTGGTATCTTTGGATATTTTAGGTGCGTGGTAGAATGGGGGAACCTCTCTGCTAGCCTCTCATCTGTCCTGCGTTGTGTGGAGGCTGCAGCCAGCAGTTACGGGGGAGAGTAGGTGCTTATTGACTTGGTTACTTCACGTGTAGCTTACTGAGAGGCAACTGTCTTTCCCCCCCCCCTTTTGTTTTTTGCATAGTGATAGTGGACGGGGGTAGATGTCCTAACTGTAGGAGTTTTGTCCATCTTTATCGTTTCTATATTCCGGTTACTTCTCTTCTTTCAGCTGGTAATGAGTCATGCCCTCAACCTCAGACCTCAGAACATCTAGCTGCTATAGAAATCATGAAACTGAAGCACATTTTGATTCTACAGAATAAGATTGACCTGGTGAAAGAGAGCCAGGCTAAAGAACAGTATGAACAGATTCTTGCATTTGTACAAGGTAAGTTTTCAAGAGCAGGAATCCAGTTAGTGGTGGAACTTCAGTGTTGAGACGTGGACATAGTGGTTTTCTGTATGTTCATAGAAAAGCTTCTCTTAGACAATGCTGTTGTATATGGTCTGTTAATGTGAAAATTAGACCCTGGGAGTTGTGCCTCTTGCCTGTTTCAGACTGCTTACATACATTACTGTTACGGCTCTGGGTCAGAGCTCTAGATGGAAAACTAGTAGCAATGGCTCTTACATAGTAGCTTTCAGTGGATTTGTGATTTCTTCCTTGGTTGCTTCTTTGGTAGAGATTTCACTGTGATTTTACTGTAGTGCAGGAGAGAAGAAAGCTGTACTTGTTAGGGACACCTTGTAGGTATAAATATATTAATTTTTTTTTTGTCTAATGACTAAAGATCACTCTTTCATCTGTCTGTGTAAATCCAGTTTGGGCAGTGTTATCCTACTCTGTGTAGTTCTGCTCACCTTTATAGTGCTTTGAGTTTTATCTTTCCCAAGAGCTTCCACTTTTATCCCTGTTTATCTGCAGTAGGTGGGGTATGTGACAAGCTGCAGAGCTAGATTGTCATCATCAGAAGTAGCCAATGAGTCTTTTTTTTTTTCTTTCTGTAATTCATAACTGTTGCCTTGCAGAAGCTGTTCATAGCAACTCTGTCAGAGTGGCTTGATGTGTAAATTTGGAGTTTGAGAACTGAAGCTATCACAAGAAACATAGATGAAATTAAGACTAATGATGTCTAACAAACCTGGATTACTACATGCATTCTCCTGCAAAATTAGGGTTTTTCTAAAATATGTATTTGTATTGCAAAATTTGAACAACAGAAATCATTAAATTAACAGGAAATTTAGTTTGTCATAATGAAATCTGACTGTAAAATTGATACTGATGTAACCAATACTGGGATATTGATGTCTCTTAGGAAATCATAAAAATACTTCTGATCACAGTGTAGGAAGTGAATTCTCCCTTAGAGTGGAAGATTATCTTGCACATTTTCAGAATGCCTCAAAAAGTAGGTGTGACTGATTTGAGCTAAAGTGTTGAAGGGAAGGATAAATGCTCTGATACTGCTTTGGGAAATACACATAGAACATGCCATGAAATTAATTAGTATTTTTAACAAGGACAGAACACTTGGTCATATTGTACTCTTATTAAGTCGTAATGTTGAACTTGATTTTATTTTAGGTACAGTTGCAGAAGGAGCTCCAATAATTCCAATCTCAGCACAGTTGAAATACAACATTGAGGTGGTTTGCGAGTACATAGTGAAGAAAATCCCAGTCCCTTTGCGAGACTTCACATCTGAACCAAGGCTCATTGGTATGTAAATGCTCAGGCCTGGTGTCTGTGGCCAAATATTTTTTAAACGTGCCTTGCACATGCTGACTGCCCTAAACAGAGGTGGGTTTAAAAGGAATATTTAGAACACTCATATTTTAAAATTTGCATGTTTTCTGAGAGCTGTATTGTTTGTTCACTGTTAATTGCTGTTGGTTTTGTGTATATTCTGTGCATATGACAGCACTAAAATGCAATAAAAGTGAGTTTTGTCTGTGTCTTAAAAAAATCCCTTTAGCTGCTATGAATTTAGTCTTGATTTAGCAAAATATTGACAAACTAATGAATTTGATAATTATATTATTTCCATGGAGATATTTTGGGTAGCTTGGTTAGATCTTTTGTGTTAGTCTCCTGTTTCCTGGTTTTAATTGTCAAAGTCTCAGTTCTTGTCCAGCATACTATGAAATACAGTTCCTACAATGAATTTATCTGTTTGCCTTTTTTTCAAATAATCCAAGGAAATCATACACTGCATGAATGCATAAAAATTGACAACGTTACATCAAGGTTATAGTATTTAACTATGAGTACATTAAAACAAAGTTTTGGTATTCACAATGAACATTGTGAATATTGAAGGGATTTTGTAAAATGGTTGATCATTGCTTTCTTTTTCAGATACAGATCATTAAGTTTCTTTCTGCTCTGCAGAAAACATCATCAGAAACATTTATATATATGAGCAGTTTAAATGGTTTTGAGAATAATGTCAAGACTGCCTAAAAATTGGGAATAAAATATTGATTGTTCTGTTTCTGTAATATTTATAAGTATTCGTATACTTTCATAAGAACAGAGAAGCAGTCAAAGTTGCTAAAGAAAGACACCGTTTAAAAATCTGATCTTAAATATTAACCTGGTTATGGTCTCTTCAGTAATTAGATCTTTTGATGTCAACAAGCCTGGCTGTGAAGTTGATGACCTTAAGGGAGGTGTAGCTGGTGGCAGTATTCTAAAGGGTGTTTTAAAGGTAACCCTTTCTATTTCTTGACTGGAAATTTGTAATGACAATGAGTAGAGTTTTTCCATGCTTACTACCAAATGTATCTATATAATTGATTTTTTTTTAAACTTGAATACAGTCAGATGGCACTTACCTTTTCTGTCTGTACTTCATTTTACTTGACAGTTTCAAAATACCAGAACAAGAAGCACTGGTTTTAATTTTTTAAATATATTACTGTAGTCTTAACTTTTGCTAATAATGATAACAGATTTAATCCCTTAAAAAAATAGAAGGAGCTTTTTTTTTTCCTGTCCTACCACTTTCACTTGCTGAAGTATTGTGGGGAAGAGGAGAGCAAAAGAATTTTAGAAGCACCCTGGAAGTGTCTCTGAGTTCTCACAGGTCCCACTTCCCCATTTAAGTATTCTGTATATTCTGATTTTTTAAATTTTGCTTGCTTGCCAGCAATAGATGGAAACTTTAAAAGTTGCTCTAACTAGGCTGGAGAGCAAACTCTGTCTTTGAACATTTATTCGGCTTGTACTTTCTTTGGTTTGCAGTGTATTGATGTCGATCAGTTGCACTGATCGAATTAACTCAATTTTTCTCAGTGCTGAAATATTTCTGAATGAAATGCTGTGTTTAAAAATTAAACTGAAATTTAGATGTTGGAAGTATTGCTGATAAAGATCCTTTGCTAAAGCAGTTTTACAGATTGTATTGAAAAGAAAATCAGTTGTTAGATTTGCTGTAAGTATTGTTCAATTTGCAGCAAACAGTGCAACAGAAATCGTAGAAGTTCTACAGTAGCCCAGAACCAAGGACTTGTATAAGAAGTAGATCTTGGGGTGTATAAGTCTTATCTGTGACTAGTCAGCTTTGTGTTCCTGTGAAATAACCAGTTAATCACTTTTTCACTTTTCTAATTAGGTGGGCCAGGAAATTGAGGTGCGGCCTGGTATTGTCTCAAAGGACAGTGAAGGAAAACTCATGTGCAAGCCAATCTTTTCCAAAATTGTGTCACTCTTTGCTGAACACAACGATCTACAATATGCTGCTCCAGGAGGCCTTATAGGTAAGAATCTTATGAAAAGATTTATTTGTTCACGTTTATTGAAAACAGTTGGTTTCATTCAGCAGCAAATTTCAGTGTAATTAACAAAAATACAATGAGCAATTTTGGGTAATTGATACATGTAGAGAGAAACAGGGTTGGTGTGAAAAATGGATATTTAAGGCATAAATAATTTTCCTGAATGTCACTGGCCAATGCAGATCAACTTGCACTGTTCACTGTACCAGCTTTAACAGTAGAATATTTTTTCATCTGTTTAGACAGAGCTCACAGTCTTGCTGACATTCTGAAAGTGCTGTTCAGGTAATAGGGAATTCCTAGTACATTCTCTGTTTTTTTAGATCATCTTCAAATATTTTAGCACATAAAAATGACAGCTACCGTTCAGTTACTCCTTGTGACTTCCCTTGTTGTGTTGTAGGTGTTGGCACTAAGATTGATCCCACTTTGTGCCGAGCTGACCGCATGGTGGGCCAAGTTCTTGGTGCAGTTGGGGCACTACCAGAAATATTTACAGAGCTAGAAATTTCCTACTTCTTGCTGAGACGACTCTTAGGTGTGCGCACTGAAGGAGACAAGAAAGCCGCAAAGGTCTGTGCCCCTTCTTTTGTTTTTCCTGATTTTGCTTCCTGTGCTAAGTTTCAGTAATGAATATATTTCTTTGATCATATGTAGAAATTTTGTCTCCCTGTTGATATAAGCTTGTCACAAAACTTATCTGCTTGTTTAATACTGTAGAAGAATGCTTTTCAGAGGAGTAGAAATTCATATCAGAGTAGTTTAAAGTAGCATAAAGTATTTATGTGTCAAATTAGGTATTTTTCTAAATATGCTGGTAGTTGTTTTCTTTTGTTATCATCCTATTCATTGTGCAATAATTAGTTTTACAGGGGTACTGATCTACTTCCTACTGACAGGTTTTTTGTAGATTTTTTTCAGTGAAAAACTTCTCAAAGTTTAAGTATTTTTGAAATACTCCAGTTGAAAAGAATCTGAACTTGAGGCACAGCACAGACTTGTGTAACACGATCTGTTTTACACAAATCAACTAAAAGATTTCCCTTGTTAGCATTTAAATCTATAAACTGCTTCATGCAACAGTAAGTGAAGTGCTTCAGCACTCTCTTATCCTGTAAAATGAATTTTTTTTTTTTGTATGTAGGTGTAAGGGAAGTGAGAACACACCATCCTTGTAAATAATCTGTTAACAGATTTAACAATAACAGATAATATAAGATTTAATAGATAACAGATAATAGATAATAGATAACAGATAATAACAGATTTAATAACATCGCAGTTTGTAACAATATCTCTGACTGTTTGTTTTTAACATATTATGTGAAATCATCAGTATAATTTATAGAAAATTTAGAGAAATCCCAAGAAAGTACCTCATACCAAGAACCTCAAAACTACATGTACAACATCTTTATGTATTTGTCCTTTTGCATATAAAACTTTATCTACTGACACTGCTGCCCAGAGTCTGTGTGTGTATATTTACAGTATTTCTCAGCTGTATCTTTTTTTGTGGCAAGAAGGTAACAGAAGATACTTGGTACTGTCTGTGTTATTTTTGGTGTAGTACTAAAGCTTATGTTTCAGAATTTTGTATGTTTGTCTTCAGGTGCAAAAATTATCGAAGAATGAAGTTCTTATGGTAAACATAGGATCCTTATCTACTGGAGGGAGAGTCAGTGCTGTAAAGGCTGATTTAGGGAAGATTGTGCTAACTAACCCTGTATGCACAGAAGTGGGAGAAAAAATTGCTCTGAGTCGAAGAGTTGAGAAACACTGGCGGTAAGTTGGTGCAAAGTTGGTAGAATACCTGGTTGCTACATTGTTAACAAAAAAAAAAAAAAAAACCCAGATCTGATTTTGTACTAGAATAGGTAAGTGTATGTCTGTTTTAAAAATTCCTCTGGATTCCCCTAACACATTGGCACCATAGCTGTGGAACGCTTCATTTCATTGCTACCCTCTTTTGTAAACAAACACTGTGACTGGGAGGGTACCTATTGGTTAACAGACAAGGAAACACCTGAGGTTCCTGGTTTGTTGCCCAAACTGCAAATCGAGCTCAGTAGGAAATCTTGGCAGAGGGGTTGGGAAATTCTGAAAATATTAAGCCAAAACCTGTCTTTATGCACACCTCGATGGTTTTCTACCAGTGTAGCTGTATGTGATTTCTAGTGCAACCTGCAAGTAACAGCAGGGGAATGGAGGAGGGATGTTCGAGTGTTTTATGTACTACAAACACAGAGGAAAGAATAAAGTATGAACTGGATTGACCCAATCAAATTATAAATATAAAATGTCTGACTGCACAGAAGCATCTGGAGGCTGAAAATGATGAACAGAATTGGTTGGTGATTCATTTTACTGTAGTGCCAGACTCTCTTTAGGTGATTACACCTACTGTACCTGTCACATGTTTCATAAGACTGGATTGATAAGAACATAGGAGTATTTAGATTTGTTGGTTCTGCATGCCCTTTTTAGTATCAGAGAGCACAGCCATTTTTACAATGTACTGTATAGAAAGGAACCAAGCTTTAAATATCCATGGATGCATGTTTCTTTTTCAGATGACAAGAAAATGTAGACAGGAATTTAGCACTTGCTGTCTCAGAGCAAGATGACAAATTAGGGAAGAGATTATTCTCTGAAAAAAAAAAAAAAACCAAGGCAAAAGTTAACATGTCTTGAACAGGATGAAAAAAAAAGGCAGGACCCAAATTAAGTCAGGTAAAGCAGAAGGAAGAGGAGAAACTATATTAGAAATTATGCTTTTTTTTTTAACCTGTAAACTGATAGCCTGTGCAAATTGTAATGTGTCTTATGTTGCTTCTGTAGATTCCTTCCCAGTTAAAAAAAATTGATCAAATATTGCCCAAAAAGCCCACCTGTCTCTGGATTATGAGGTGGGAAAATAGGGCCAGCCTGCTGTAAAGATAGCTATTGAAAAGTTGATTCCTGTGCTGTATTAAAAAGATAAAGACAATGTAAGGAAACTGAAAGTTGAGGAAAGGGAAAGAAGGCAAACTGAGAAAAGCAGCATAATAAAATCTAATTGGAGTAAAGATGATTTACAGTTGGTACTGTGAAAAGGAACTTGCATCATGAGACAAAGGAGTCCTGAAAATACAGAAGTTCATAAAGCAAGACTAAAAAGAGCTATAAAATAAAAAGGAAATATACAGATGCATAGAGAGAGGTTAGACAGCAAATGGGGCACACCAGTGATTCCGAGGATCAGTGAATTCAACGATGGTCAAGTTATGACCTATGGCTATGGTACTAAAAAGTGGGAAGTGCTAATCTAATAACCTTCAGGTCCTTTTTTTGGTGTCCCAAGACTGGCTCTACTGCTTAGCAAGGTAAATTGAGATGCATGTGTGGTTTCTAACCTGAAATTGGAAAAGTTTTTAATGCAGTCTTATTAATAATATGAAATGCCTGCTGACATTTCCATGTGGAAATGGATGTGTTCTCAATTTCTTTTTACAAACATATTTTTCTGTGGCAATAGTGACCTGTAAAAAAGGCCTTCATTTTTCGGAATATAAATAGCAGCACTTACCCAAGAGTTGAGTTACCATCACAGGCTACCTGTTCATTGAGAGTTACAGCTGTTTGTACTCTTACTGAATTTTCATTTCTGTTTGAAAGTAATGCAACACTTCAGACACAGGTGAAAGAGATCAAGCTGTGAATAGATCTACCATCCAGCAGTACAACATAAGTTACAATACTTTCAGATTTTCAGCTTACTGTTCAGGAGTCCACTCTTAGTTGGTTACAAATGTCCTCTGTCCTTCACCCTTTTCTATTCTGTGTTTCCACTAAGCAGGTTTAGTTCCTGTAGGATGTTTTGGGTGGGAGACAAGTGCAGAAAATTCAAAACGTAAGGACAGAAGGATGTTCACTTACACAGGATATTTCTGACTACTATTAAAAGTAATATAAACCTTTTCTTTTTGCAGTTTAATTGGTTGGGGTCAGATCAGAAGAGGAGTGACAATCAAGCCAACTGTTGATGATGACTGAAGAACAAAAGAGGGCTTCATTTTTAAAGATGAAGTGCCTATTTCTATTTTGGAGGGGGTGTATTTTCACAGTGGAATTGGAAGCTGTGCAAACAGTATCTTTGAGTTGTATGGCTGTCCTCGTACGTTTTATTGAATTTTACCCTCTTACTAAAATACTAGTCACTATCACCATTAAAAGTGTAAAACAACTGGCATAAAAGTGGGTTGAATTATCCACGTTTTAGTAGAAATTAATTGTACATGTCTCATGGCATGTCTAATTTGTTACTTTGTGTTTCAGACATATCTGTTTAATACCAGTCAAACCAGCCCCCGTGTAACACACAAACCGTAAATCTGGTATTGAAATAAAATATTGCTTATTTTCATTAATTCACACAGTTTTTCTGAGTAACGAAAGACTGCAGTGATTGTTGTACAAGAATTAAAAGCAAGCAACCAAACTCCTCTTGGAAGACTAGTACCTTTTCTGCACAAGTTTGTTTTGTTTAGATAGCTGTTTACAACAAAAAACTCCATTCCTTTGTTTCTATGGTTCTGATTTTAGGATTCTAAAGTATTACACTTTGTAATTAGGATGGCAATGTTAACTGACTTAAACTTGTCATTTCTGATATTACTACATGTTTTCTTAAACCCCCAAAGAAAAACTGCGAGTAAACTGGATCTGAACTGGCAGTACTGGTTTTGGCCTATTTTAGTATGGGTTTATGAAAAGAATGTGATTAATTTGAAACATAACTTTGTCATCATGGAACTCTCTGTGGGTGACCTGAGAGTTGTTTATATACTAGGAGTAAACTACTTCAAAATTACATTGAGCAAATATAAAATATCTGGAAAAGGCTGTAAAAAGGAATGACTTGGGGTGGGGGGCAGAGTAATGGTGGAATTGCGAATAGGATGAGGAAAAAATGTGTAAAACCACTTTTGCTTAGCTACTCTGAATCACATGCCTCAGGATAAAACATAGTGTAATAAACTTACTCTAGGGTGCTAATACTTTGATTCATTTAGATTTCACTTTCACTTCTTCAATTGTACTGATATACATAGTTCCAGCTATTTTATATACTAGACTATTTAGCAAGTCGTGCTACTTAACATATTTTGGTACAAAGTACTGTGTGTGTTTTCAAAGCTTGTTTTTTATTTTTTATCTTCAAGGGCTTTCTGAAGGTAAATACGATTTCACTCATCAAACTGGACTTTGATGACACAGCTTGCATTTTGTTCCTGATATTGCACTGTATTCTGTGTTCCCTTATTATGCCTACACTCCTGTACTGAGTTTTTCCATTTGTAAAGTACTACCTCACACGGTGTTGAGAGTAAATACATTAATTTTCATATAGTGCTTTTCCATTTTAAAAGCAAGAGTCAGCTGTAGTTCTGTCTGACTCTCCATGTATTTGATCAAGCTACACTCTTAAATGTGTCTGTTTCAAGGACTGCATCTTCCATGCTTCGGCAGCTCCTTTCTGTAACACTGAATTCTAGGAACTTGGATAAACTTAAGCCTCACCTAGTCTGGGAGAGTGAGCACAGAAGAGAATGTAAGCTACAGCAGAGGGCTTGGATGGCACCGGCACCAGGGTGAAATTTAGCGCCGAGTCCTTTCTCAGTGCACTGCACCCGTGGGTCTAATGAAACACATGCTGAAATGCTTCTGAGAAACTGGTTAAGCACCCGCAGACGTTTTTAGGCATTCAGATATTTTGGAGATTATTCTCTTGATCTGCAATTTAAAGAACACCAGTGCCATAATCTTGCCAAAGTTGTGCATCAACCTGCTTTCCCAGTGGCTCTTCCAGGCACGGTGAGACTCTCACAAGACTCACCTCTCTCTACACTGGACTGTATATCCTGTCACACCAGGATGAGGGCCTGGGAGGCACATCACATACCGAGTTCTTTTTTTGCCACCAAAATGTTAAACTTCCTCTAATGGAAAGCTTTGACTGCTGACATGAGTGATGAGTAGTGGGATTTTGAGACTGCTGAACACATGGAACATGTCTCTGCAGCATTGGAGAGCCAAGTGTGAACAGTGTAAGTGCAAATACATGGTGTGGTGATGTGTCTGTACCACCCCCTCCTCAGTCACTGAACTGTAATGCTGAGATGTTGAAGGACAAGAGAAAGCAATATCATGTACAGCTAAGGAAATTGAAAATTACTTCAATTTTCTTGGCCAGGATCAATATAGTGATAGATGCATTGTGAGCTTGCTCACTTTACCAGGGATTTGCTTCAGAGTGATGGTTTTATTTTTATTTTTTTATGCTTTGTAGGTCATATTCAGCTACCTGAACAGAGGTGTACATTTCAGAGGGCACAGGTGTGTCACACATGCCACTTCTGGAGCAGTAGCTGGTGAGCAGGGCACCGTGGGTGGCACCAGCACTAACACACTGCTCACTGCACCTCTTCCATAATCCGTCGAAAACTGATTGGAGGAGTGTGCCAGTATAGTGGTACCTCCCTGCTTTTGGGACCAAAGAGTAACGCCTCAATAAATATTTCACAAAAGACTTGTGGCATTTAAGAAACCTACCAGACCAGTGCAAGTTAACAACTACTACTGGGTTTGCTTTTATTCCTTGTTTTTATCAACATTGGCTTTCAAGGCCCTGGTTTCATGAAAATGTGGGAAGAGTAATCATCTTAATTCATACTGAAGTTTTCTCTAAGGCATTAGTACATACACACGTGATTTAACAGTGTTGCATATAAATAACACTACCTCAGCAGAAAATGATCAGTGAATGGCTGAGCAGAAACTAAAAAGAGTAATTCTGTGATAAAGACAAGAGATAAAATTAGCTTATACTTCTGTATGATGCTTATTGAGGTTCATTCTTTGAAGAAACAGCTGTAAAATACCAAGAAAGATACAGTCTTGCAAAAGGATGGGTAGGCTTAGACTCAACAAAAATAGTTGCACTGTACACTTTTAAAAGAAGAGGATTTAGGAAAAGTTGATTTGTAATCATAAAGGCAGAAAGATAATTCTCATTTGACCACCTTGGCTCTACCATCCATTACTTCAGTATTTAGGGAGGCAGCATGATGAATACATTGTGCTGCTTTAACACAAATATGTATTTTGTGCAGCGGTACAAAGTTGAAGTGTGGTGTCAGTAGTTATTTCTGAGACTTCAGTGTGATTTGGGAAACACCATTTCCAGCCAAATACCAGATTTTGTTCTGAAAGGGTGAAGAACGAACTTTCAGTTAACACCTTTGCTGATTTGGTCCTAGTATATATGAAATCCAAAAACATTTTTAAATTATGTTTTTATGGCATTCGTTTTGTAGCACTTTCAGAAGTGCTTCCTTCTAGCTCACTGCTGCAGAAAGGGTTCCTACTGTTCCATGCGGAGTCATGTGGATGAGCCTCCAGACTGCCTGCAGGAAAGGTTTAAATTTATGCCCCGGCCCCGTTTCCCATCAGTGCTTCTGCCAGTGTAAAGTCCCAGCTCCGCCGCCTCTGCCGTTCTGGGTCACTTCTTGCTGCCAGGCTGGGGCTAAACATTGATAAAGTTTTAAACGCCTGCTCTCCCTTAACCACAGCACCACCCCAGAGCACCGACTGCCGGTTCCCAGCCCCCGCCGGCTCCTGTACATCCACAGCACGTCCAGTTGCATTTTACTGACATCACCAGAGCCTGTGGACACCACTCCTCACTCATCAGTTCTTCCATTGCCACAATTCTTTTGGCAGAGTTGGCTGATGTTCACTATGTTCACTTACCATAGTGCTAAAATGACTAATGTGCTCTGGCTTCGTGTAGCTGCTTTTGTTTCAGTAAAGCTGCATCTGTACGTGCTCATCGAATGTTCCATACATCTCCAGTCCACCCCAGTGGTGTAGTAAAAGTGCTTGTTTTTTACCTTTCCAGACTAAACCCAGGTAGAATTAGCATTTTTAGAGATTTTGGTATATGGTGAATAATATAACAGCTGTAACAGTCAGAAACTCTATATAAGTGGTACAAGTATGTAAATAGATTCTCCTTTCTTACCCTGAAAGGATTAAAAGCCAAACAAACAAGTCTCCTAACATAGGCACTATACATGCAATGAAGAGAGAACAAATAAGAGAATTTCGTTGCCAAGGAACAGACATCTTGTTCAAGGAATTACCTCAAATATTTAAATAAATACATATTCTTCAATGTCTTTTATAAAACTTTTATAAAATGAGGAACTAGAATATTGTGCTCAAACACACGAAAACTGTTGAAATATTTTAGCCTCAGTAATGTTAATATACATGATATTTACTTGTGTTGAGGAAGGCTTCATTAAGAAATTGCAGGCTATGCATTTATAAAACACCAACTTTCCAGTTCAAACAGTTTCTTTCTAAAGCCGAGTATACATTTTTGAATATTTCAGTACGGTTGGGGAAAAAAATCAAGATTCACTTAATTAAGTCTCATGTTTCACAATCCTAAGGATTCAAATGAATCAGGGCACCAGCTCCCCTTTTTTGCCTCTGTGTGGGCATTTGTAAAGAAATCCAACATACTAGATTAGATTAATTATGTTATTTAGAAAGTCCCTTCCCGTGCCAAACATTACACTTTTCTACGTTTAGTTATTTTGGTTTATTTGGTGTTCACTGAAGACCTGAAATGTGTTTTCTCCTGCAAATGAGCCTTAAGGTTCTCTGAACTCATTTCTCTTCCTGGTTTTGCTTAATCATCTATTTGATTAGGTAATCTGTTATGTATCTCAAAATACTTCCTTTGCAACATCATCCTAACTACCACACAACAGAGTTAAGTCTCAGCTTTTGCAAGTTTTCTTTAAGGCAACTTTTTTTAACCTTGGTGATTAGCACTGGGCATACAGAAGTAGAATAATTTTTTGTACTTTTTCTTGACTACAGCCAAAATGCTGTTCATAACAAAGTTTAGCAACAAGTATTTTTATTTCTTTAAATTGTCTCCCATTTATTGCTTTGGCAGTAATTGTACACAACTTAATCCTTTAAAAATCTAACATGGAGCCATACTTCACACCAGAAAGAGGTATGGGGGTGTAACTAGTCCTTCCACAGCAATCACAAGCATTCACATATTCTCCATATGGTTTTGGCTCCTTGCCTCTTGCGTCGTTGTCTGTTAGCACGCATTAAACACGCCGAGCCAGCCAACACTGGAACAGCCCTGCAAACCATGTGCTTGTGTGCTTCAGGCACACAAATTGTCCTGTTAACACTGCTGGGACCATTATGCACTTGAAGGTGAGCTTGTGCTTTAAGTGTTTTGGAAACGGAGATCTTAAATTACTTCCATTTTTTTGAAAGCTTAATTCCTCCTTTAAATTCCTTGGTACTTCACGCTGTTGCTGTTCTACCAATCCGTGTGTTCATGCTGGGAATTTATTTTTGCAGTTAAAACCTGACATTTGTCTTTGAAAGCATTTTGAGCCTCATGGGAAGGTGTCTATTTTGACACGTAAAATCCCAGGAAAGTGGACTCTCGGTACATTCCAGAGCAACCTGGCAGCCTTATGGACTGGTGAAAGCTGCTCCGGGTAGAAGCAGATCACCAGCTCCCATCCTTTTAAGGGGAGTACAGTTAAAGCAGCAGCTGAAGAGTTTTGCTGGAAAGAGACCAAATAACACAACTTTGAACTGACAAACACTAAAAATCAGTGTTGTCCCATTAAAGTACCCCCAAAAAGGAGGTTGGTCCCTCAATGTAATGGTTTGGTTTGTAACGTCCTGCTCTCCTGTTAAACGATTTACCAGAGAAAGAGGGAGGGGCTGGCACAGTCCTATTTCAAAACACAATGCTTATGCAGTCTCGGGAGCAGATAACCCTGAGGGCCATCTACAAGTCTATCAGCCAAGAGAAAAGGCACTCTTAACATTTGGAATCTTCTCTACCCTTTCTTTTTCAAGGTCCATCGGTGCTGACTTCCAACAATGTATCAGGTTGAACATTTACCAGTCCTTTTACCTCTGTTACATGTACTCACCAACAACTCTAGGCCTATCTTTGATTCATGGTCAAATAAGGCAAATGAAATGTGAGCTTAAGAGAATTATAGAGTAAATAACGGATTTTTTTTTTACGTCCGTGTTCCCCCTCCCACCCCCGCCGCAACCAATGAGAGTTCAAACGAAGAGATGTTATTAGAAATTGTAGAATAAATAATTAACCGTCCTACCTAATTAAAAATTCCTTTAAGCTTGCACAGCACTTAATCAGGAAGCACTAAAAATAAAATTGCCTGTGAAAGCCTTCCTTTATCAACTAAGTATTAAGAAGTCTGCTGAATATTTGTAAACCAAGACATTTCAGAGATTTTAATGCAGACAAATAACTTATCAGTTCTCCACAGGATGCAGAGGACTCCTGCTCAACACAAGGACCATCCTGCTGTTTAAATCTGTTTTCAACTTTTTGAAATGTAGCTTTTCAGTTAAAAAAACGAAAACAAAAACAAAAACAAAACAACTCTTCTCTTTTTTACTTTTCTTTTTTCTTTTCTTTCCTTTTTTCTTTTTTTTCTCTTTCTTTTTTTTCTTTCCTCTTCTTTTCCCTTCTTTTCTTTTTCTCTTTTTTCTTTTTCTTTCCTTTTTTTCTTTTCCTCTTTTTCTTTCCTTTTCTTCTTTTTCTTCTTATTTTTCTTTTCTCTACAGGGGCAAATAATCTGCATTTTGATCTGAGGCAGCTGAAAAACCTGTGTCTGGAATCTTCCAAAAAAATTCAGTTTGAGGCCAACACCCCTTAGGGAAAATTTCAGACTTGTGAAAGCTGGCAAAGTTTTACGAGCAACTGAAAACCTGTACAATGCAAAATGTCAGACAGCTTCAAAGTAAGTGACACTACACTGCACATTGCTCATATTTTTAAGTAGAGAGGTTATCTGAGATATATGCAGCTGTAGAGATTTCATACTGGCCTTACAACATTTTCACTGATTTAAACCTATATGGTCAGTTCCAACCTATTGACTTTGTGTAACAGAAAGAGAAAAGACAAAGAGTGAATATCTGGACCCTCTTCTGCTCTTTCTCTACAACTATCCTGTGTAGCACAGCACAGATAGACCAAACACAAGAGCCTTGCATTCCTCTTCTGGGTCCCAACGACCATGGGATTCTGTACATTGGACTCGGTCCTCTAAGAGATGTTGTGGTGACCCAGCCCAC
>VYZQ01005151.1:0-41757 GCA_013400655.1 Mystacornis crossleyi
CAGGGACAGGCAGGGACAGGCCGGTCTCGGCCCCACTGACACCTGCTAAAGCATTTCTGACTCAGGAACTCCAGCAGAACCATCCCAGTCTCCCCCTCCTCCCTTCCAGCCACTCTGCTTCAGTTTCTATCAGGGAAATATGATACCAAAGCCCCCATTTTTAATTTACTTCTTTCTACATCCACCGGTGTGGTTGATTTAGCAGAACTTGGCTGAAAACATTCTGAAATCCCTGTTGGTTTCTGCACTATTACCCTGTATCTACAGAGAGGGGAACAGTGCACTCTCTGTAACTAAACACCTACTTACACCCATTTTCTAGAATGTTCCCCTTCATAAGCTCAGCTAAAATCGCACTGCATAAACAGCTTCATTTATTTCAGCTTTTTATTAATTTTCATTGCTAATTTTTCCACTTCTAGCACAACATTTTCTTGAAAACACGTTTCCAAATGGAGTTTCCTTTAAGACATGCTGTAGCTACAAGACTGGGATCTGAGAGCCCAGTCTAAGTGCCAGCGGATTCACAGCTGTGGGATAACATCCAGCTCCCATTAACATGCAAAATACAGCATTTTCTGCCTCAAGTGGAAGTGCACTCCCTGATTTGATCTGGGAAAAAATGGTAATCAGCAAACCAAGATTATTATTTAAAATTAGAAAAAAAATCAGAATTATTTTACTGGAAGGACAACATTTACCACAAATAAATAGACACATCATAGTATTGCAATTTTCAGTAATAACCAGGAATGTGGCTTCACAACAACATGGTAAAAAGAGGGAGAGATTAATCTAATTAAGTGCTGCATCAATCCTTCCTTTATGGCTGTTCCTGGGGAGCCTGGAGCACCTTTCCCAACGTGCTCAGGTTGGGATAACAGGCACCAAGCAGATGGGCCCCAGCAATAACTGCATTACCCTGCAGATTGTTATGACTGTTCCATGATTCCACTCTAATCCCCAATTAAGGAGCTCTGGAAACTCCAGTTAACGTTCACAGGAACTCTCAAGCACCCAAGGGAAGTGCAACCTCAGGAGTTTGGCTGGAAATGCCAAGGTTAAAGTTGCACTTATACCTAAAAAAAACCCTTTGGGGAGCCGTTAGGGAGTGGATATGGTGTGTGCCAGCTGTGGGGCCTGGCAGGAAGCTCCAGAGGCATTCTGAGTGTGATTCCACACAATTAAACCCCATTTGCTATGTCTGAAGCACACCACAGTGAACTGTGAATTCAGCAGTGTTTGAACATCCCACACACGTAATTTACCACCTCAGACCAGCAATGTGCCATTATTTCTTTTATTTTTGTCCAGATCTTGAAGTCTGGAGTTCTTCTGCCTGAGTGCTTGTCTAAAGTTCCCCAGAATTAAACCTTCCTGCAGCCCTTCTGAATTTTCACACCCTTTCCAGGGGAACTGCCTTGAGTGTGAAATAAAGAAATACCTGACACAGGGACGAAATAGCCCTGTAGCTGTGTCAGACAGTAACTTCCATCTGATCAGGTTCCCCAGGTCTCCAGAAGGTGTGACAGGAAAGCCCCGGGACACCCCTTCATTCCCATGTCCCTGCCTCCAGGGGAGCCTCTCTGGTGTCACCAGGCCAAGGTGGGACAGTCTCGGTTGGTGACACTGTGCAGCCCCTGAAGCAGAACTGTCCCCTCCATTGCTACTTCTTCACTTTGAAATGCTCGTCTTGGAACCACAGAACAGGTTGGAAGCGAAATCAAAAGTGATCCAGTCCCACCCTTGCCATGGCAGGGACACCTTCCACTATCCCAGGGTGCTCCAAGCCCCGTCCAGCCTGGCCTTGGACACTGCCAGGGATCCAGGGGCAGCCACAGCTGCTCTGGGCATCCTGTGCCAGGACCTCATCACCCTCACAGGGAGGAATTCCTTCCCAATATCCCATCTATCCCTGCCCTCTGGCAGTGGGAAGCCATTCCCTATGTCCTGTCCTATCCCATGTCCCCAGTCCCGTCCCTCCATCCCCTGTCCCCAGTCCCTCCATCTCCTGTCCCCAGTCCCTCTCCAGCTCTCCTGGAGCCCCTTTAGGCCCTGGCAGGGGCTCTGAGGTCTCCCTGGAGCCTTCTCTTCTCTAGGTGAGCACCCCCCACTCTGCCAGCTTGGCTCCAGAGCAGAGGGGCTCCAGCCCTTGGAGCAGCTCCAGGGCCTCCTCTGGACTCTCTCCAGCAGCTCCAGGTCCTCCCTGTGCTGGGCCCCAGGGCTGGGGCAGCTATGCAGGTGGGATCTCACCTGAGCAGGGCACAGGGGCAGAATCCCCCTCAAATAAGTCCAAGGGGCAGAGGCAGGAGGCCTTGTCATGTTCCTGGGTCTCCTCTCCCTGAACAGGTGAGAGCTGCAGGAAGCTGAGCCAGCAGAGGCCGAGGCAGTCGGAACCTTGAAACCCCAGAGGGATTTGGGTGTTCCTGCACTCACAACAGGCAGGTGACTCTTACAGATGGTTCAGAGATGTCAGAGTCCCCACAAACCCAGTGCAGCTACATGGACCTTTTCATTTCCACAGGCCTGATTTAAAAGGTAAATAAATCCAGCCCCTCGTTTGATCACTGCTCAAATGCAAGCGAGGAACAGACAACACCTGGGTTCCTACAGGGAGCCAGGACTGCAGGCACTGAAAGGGGACAGGGGTGCAAACTTTAACAGCCTGAGCTGGCACAGCTGCACTTAAACCACAGCAAATGTTCCATCGGCTATAATTCAGGGGCTACAAAGTGGCTGCTTAAGCAGGGTTTGTACTGCTGAGGAAGGAGAGAGGGTGGCACAGACAGGCCTGACTGCAAAATTGGCTCCATTACTCTGATTTCAACCGCTCAGGTGTGTGACAGTCACCAAGTAACATTTCCCCAGGCCAGACCAACTGGTCAGAAGTCCCATGAACACCAAAATGGCCAAGAGAACCTTGGTCTTTCTTCATTTTTTTACTATTACTGTTCTTATTCTCTAAATGCAGGGGGAGTGGCAGCATCTCATGTATTTTCATACTGTTCTGAGATGTGTGACACCACATGTTCTGCACGTGCTGCTGGCTGAAGAGGAATACTTGCTGGATTGCTGTAAATTTGGTGCAAGGGGGTGGATTTTTTCCCTCTAACAGGACAGGGAGAGGCATGAAGCCATCTCCAGCAAATCCCTTCCTAAAAGCCCAGCGGGTGGAGCAGTTACCACCAGGAACATGGAGGAGAAGAGGCAGGAAGCAGGGATGGCTGGCAGGATCCCACCTTCTTCCTGTCTCACTTAAAATACCATTTGCTCTGATTGGAGATATAACAGAACCATGGAACCGTTTGGGTTGGAAGGGACCTTAAAGCTCATCCATTCCCCACTCCTGCCATGGGCAGGGACACTTTCCACTGTCCCAGGGTGCTCCAAGCCCTGTCCAGCCTGGCCTGGAACACCTTGGACACTATCAAAGTAAGGGAGCAACAGAAAAACAACGTTTGTGAGGCAAATAAAATGTTACTACCTGTCTCAACTGCCATGAGCCTGGACAAGATGTCTATCCACAGGGTTAAGGAAGAGTAGGAATTCCCCTCTGGAGTGTTTTCTGTTCCAAATGACTTTGTGTTTCACACTCTCATCAATAAGATGACAGATAATTTTCCCTTGAGTAATAAATCTGATAAGCTAATCTGCAATTAATTAAGCATTGCTCCAAATGAATGTTCACTCCAGCTTCCTCAAACATCGTAATTTGAAACTGTAATTCCGAGCAACAGATCCCATCAGGAAGAAGGGGCAGACTGACATCATCCATCAGGATAATACACCAAAAGCTGATGACTGTGAGGTATTCACCACATTTGTGTTTGTAGGGACTGCCAGGAGGGACCCAGCATTTACCCAGCACTGGCCACGGTGTTTAACCAGCACCATCCCACAGCTGTCCCTGCAGTGAGAGGAGTTTGCAGGGCTTTGGAGCCTCATGTGCCTCTTGCTCCCAGCACGGCTTCCAGGGGATGTTCCTGTGCCAGTCCTGCTGCTCTGTCCCCTGCTAAAGGTAGGTAGCAGCTGTTGTGAGGGTTTGCAGTCAATCAAACCACGCTCAAGCACTGCCTGTGAAACTCCTGATGCAGGAGGGAGGAGAACACAACCCCTCCTCCTCACAGACCGTGGGTTCCCGGTGTGTCAGCAAAGCCAGAGTGACGAGGAGTCCCAGGAGAGCCCACGAGTTTACGCACGCGTTTACCTGTTGATGCCCTCCTTGGTGTAGAAGATGGAGTACGTGAGGTTGTCTCCCTGCGGGTCCGAGGCCGGCGGCCGCCATGTGAGCCGGATGAAGCGAGTAGACACGAGGGTGGCCACGACGTCCCGCGGGGCGGAGGGCAGGGGTCCCGCTGTCACTGGTGCTAGATGGTCATTAGTGGCACTGGTCAGTGAAGTGGGAGGTAATGTTGGGATGGCAACATCTTGGCATGTGCAAACATTGGGGAATATGAAGGGCAAACATCACCACGATTTAAAAAAAGAGAACAGAAAGAAAAAAAACATAAAAGAAATAAACAAAACCACGATGGGAAACAGAAGAAAATGAACACACAAAAAAGGCCATTAAACTGAAGGCTGACATGCAGGCAGAGGTAACTACTGACCACTAATGGGGAGTACAGGACACAGCACTGTCAGGCAAGCAGACCAAATCTCCACTGTAATGGAAGTGGCAGGGGAGGGAAGGGTGGAACTGGGGGTAAAATAGACCTGAGGAGAGGATACCAGCAGCAAACCAGGGTGTCAGTGCTTCGTGACATGTAATGCCACACGTGTGACACTTAAACCCCAGCCTGTGCTCATTACTCAGATACACACCCAGACCTCACTTTCTCCTTTAGTCATTAACATGCACAATTCATTTCTATGCTTCTCAATCAAAACAAAATGACAGATGAATACACAGAATTCCTTCCAGTGCAAACTCATCCAGTCAAATCCTGCAGCCATTTCACACGGAGCTGCTTCCTGACCTGGCTGGGTTATGCCACTGCCCATGGCACTGGAACTACAGCCTTTTCCCCACTGTTTTCCTGCCATCAGTGCTCTTCCTCCCTCCCACAACACCCATATCATCATTTTACAGCGACTCTGACAAGCATCGGCAACTCTTGCTCTGGATTATACCCACACTCTCCAAACTTCCAGCCTCAGCTATGTCATTCTCCAATGTTGCTACTCCCAGCCAGGAAAAATCCAGGGATTACTGCATTAATGGGTTGGTGATTTAGCAGCACAAGTTGAACCACAGGAAGAGCCACTCTCCAAATCCTATTAAAGCAATCCAGCCAGTGAATGTAACAGTGAGATTCTGAGCAGCTGGACCCCAATTACCACTGAGTATTCCAAGCAGCACAATTAGTAACAAACCCCCAAAAGCTCAGGATACAAGGAATTCTTCTGGATTCTTAACCATTCACCAAGCTTAAGCCACCTGATGACATTTTCCACATGGGAATCATGCTGCCAAATACATTTATGCTTTTATTAATTATGGAAACTAACTAAAATAGCTCTGATTTTCTCCAGAAAGCAGCTCAGGACTAGAAGAGCTGTTGTTGAGCTGCAGCATCTCCACCAGAACATGTGGACTTGTGTTCAGATACACAACGAGAAAATCTCCCAGAAAACCTGACTAAAGGAGAAAATGTTGTCTGAATGACAAAAGCTTCAGGGAAAAACACTGAGGAGTCTTCCATCAGCAACAACCTGATTTTAAATTGTCAAAGCCCCTCATCAACCCAAGCATCAGCTTGGGAGGTCCTCACTTGGCAGAACTCTCATTTTTCCTGTTCTGGTTCTCAGGCAGGTTCTGACAGAGAGGTAAGAACTAGCCATGGGGTTTTATCAGACTTGCACAGTGTACACCAGTCCGCTGGCAGAACTGGGAGAGATTCCCAGAGCCAGGAACGTTTTGGGGATCCAAATATGGATCACAGAGAGACACGTACTCCAGGGCATCTCCTTAATTATCCTTCCACACTCTAATAGCTAAAGATCCCAATTAAGTGCTCTCCAGCAGCCCCTCCTGATCAATACACGACACCATCAATTTCACATTCATTGCAAAATCTATTTTTATCTAACCCCCCCTATTTTTATGTCCCATAATTGGATTTCTTGCAGGTATGCACCACTTTCAGCTCTCCTGGCCTCAGCCAGGGCCCCACTCCCCCAGGGAGCCCCTTGCTGTTGCAGATCACTCAGGAGAGCCCTGGACGGGGCCAGGGGATCTTCCCAAACCATCTCCCTGCTCCTGAATGACATTCCAGTGCTGACCCAGTATCACACCAAGCTTTCCCTGTGTTTAATCCCAGCCCTTGTCACCAGCTCCCTTGGACTGGAGACCTTCCCACTGCACCTGACAAACTCCCTCCCCAGTGTTCCCACGGAGGAACAAGGGATGGGACTGCACAACTCCCCCTGGTGCCCATTGCTTTCAGCACTTTTCCCACTGTCCTGCTTGACTTCCAGTTCACTTCAAATTCCAAACATTCATACTTGGGTTCCTCTTACCTGTCTTGGCAATGCTGTCAGGTGATCTGCTTCAAATTACACGGTTTTGATGCAAAATCCACCCCTTACCCATCCTTAAAATTCATTCAGTTGAGTTAAAATGGACTATTTTTAAAATTCATCTGCTTAAGCCAAACCCCATCCCCACATACTCATGTGTTTTTCTTCCCATATCATGAAAGGGATCCATCTTTTCTGCAGTGATGTGCACACAGAGCTGATGAGTCTGGGAGAGCTGCCAGGATTTCCCAGAGAGCAGACACCCAGTTCTACCCTCATGTAAGGCTCAGATCAGGAATGTTCCTTCCCATGGCATTTCAGGAGAATGGTCACAGACAACAAAATCCTAATGATGCCTGAAAAATCAGCTGTGACCCAGAAAGAGCAGCAAGGGCCTGAAACCCTGCAGATGAGGTGAGCAGGGCCAGGCCCCAGAACTCCCCCAGCACTGTACTTAACCACTTCTGGGGCTGCTAGGAGCTGGGGGATGTACCCTGAAGATTAAAGCATTTCCTTCCTTTTTTCCCTGTTATTTCCTACAAATGCCTCAAGTGCTGTTACAGAGGCTCCATTCCCCAGCCGGGTGAGCAGAGCTCAGCAGTCAGAGCTGTGCTATCGAGCAATTACACACAAATTAGCTCCAACATCATTCAGGGAATGGCTTTGTCACTTTCAGCTTTCAGCACTATGGAAGAAGCAGCTCAAGTCTCTTCTTTCTAACATCTCCATCACTTCTTGAACAGAAACTCCAGCTCTGGACTGTTCTCTGCAGTTATTCCTACACAGCTTCCCAGGAATCTCAGTTTTTAAAACCACACTGAGCAGGTGACTTGTGCTTTGCACCATAATTTATCTCCTGCTGTGGAGTAACTGGGACCAGAGGGATGCTGCAACTCCTACACAACTCCAGGCAGTAGAGTTCCATTCCTGCATCCCGGCCACTGTAGGGCAAGCAGCAGTTCCCAGGAACATGAGAAGCAGTATTTTTAAACTTTGCCCTAGAAATTATTTTCCCCATGGAAATAGTTTTCCCCATTTCCCACAGCATTCCAAGGCACGGGAATCCGTGTTTGTGCTGCTCAGGTGTGACACCAACACCGCCAGCCAAGGCAGCCCCACAGGAATCCCACGGATCCAGGGCAAGAGGACATTCCAACTGCTAATCCTCAAGCCCCCTCTATCAAGCTGCCCTTTCCAGGGCTCCTTCTGAGCAGACATCAGATATTGCAGCTGTTTTATCAAAACACTTTGCAGGGTGTGCAAATACCCACAAGGATTTGGACTCAATCAGCAACAAGGTCTGAATTGCCCCAGCACTCGGCTGGTGACGTCCAAGAAGTGAAGGTGGGGTAGGTGCACTGGTGTGATCCCAGCTTTTCATCTTGTAGGAAAACCGCGGGGTAACAAAGAGCCAGAATGTGCCCTGAGAGCTGCTCCAGGGCCACCTCCCAGGGAGCTCAGGAGACCTTTTCCAAGCAGCTCTGCCACACCTGAAAACCACTCACTGAAACACTCTGCTTGTTATAGAATCATTGGAAATACTTTCCACATTGTCCAGCCCCTCTGGTTCAGATTTCCCTTTTCCTGCCTTCCCCCTTCCAGTGGTTACTGACATATCCACGGCTTCCTCCTGTTCAGCAGCAACATTCCAGCGATACCATCGGCTCCACACAGAGGGGAAGGGAACAGGAATCTTATCTGCTCCGGCCTTATCTGAACCACCAGGGACGCTCCAGTCCCCTGGGTATCTGCCTGGCACTGGCACCACCTACCTCTGAAGGGCTGTGGAAGTGCAGGGATTCAGATCCACAAACACGTGAAGAACTGGATGAAGACCATGTTTAGGCTATTTTGGCCACATCCGAGTGTTTGCAAGTCCTGGTTACAGCACCTGCCCAAGGAGAGTGCTGGGGATCCCGGAAGCAGGAGAGGCACCAGAGGGTGATCCAGGTGTTCCTGGAGCCCAGGGCCTGCATCCCATGGAGCTTTGGAGCAGCTCTGACCCCAAACACCCCACCGGGACCCCAGTGCATCCCCCAGCCCAGGACCAGCCCAGAGACATCAAGATACAAGACTCCCCAAGCTGCAATCAGAGGGTGAGGAGAAGAACGGGTTGGGAATGTCAACTGTGTCTGTGAACCCTCTGAGGGAGGAGATGGATCCAGCAAGCGGTGAATGATAAGGACCTTCCCAACGGGAATCACTCATGGGGACGGCGAGGAACAGGGCCACCAGTTAACACAGAGAGGAGGAGAAAAGAAAGTCCTCCTTGGAAGGACTTCAAGAGTGGATTTTAGAGATTTGAAACAGATTTGAAACACGATTTAAGCAACAAAGATCTACTGCAACTAAAAACAGCAAATAACTATTTTGCCAATAAACCTGTTTGAAAAAAAATTACCTAGGGCATTCAGATCTCAACACCTCTAATATATGAACTGTACTCCCTACGAAAAAAATACCTCAGAGGCACTAAAATGTTTAATTTTGACTTGGTGTATTCATATAAAACTGTGTACTCAATAAATAATATTTTTCCCATAAATCCATTTAACTGATTCCAAAAAAGGTAACAAGACTTTCAAACTTTTTCTTTTACCTAATGCACTGTTCTCAATCTGAACTTTGGTTCATGATGTCCCGATGGAAGGATTCAACTTGGATCAGGATTAAGCAGCTGTGATGCTTCCAAGAGTCAGAGGCAAAACCCACTGATTTTGTTATGCTCATTGTATATAAAACCAACAGCAGCATTTGGCCGCAGTGCAATCATAAGCATGAAATAACAAACTCAGTAAGTTCACACTACCCACCACCCTTCAAAATTCTGCTTTCTCTCCTATTTTTCCCCCTTGTTTTCACATGTATCCAACTGTAGTCCTTGTTCAAATGCTTAAAACACAAATTTCCAGCAGAAGGGATCACCTTGTTATTGCCAGCTGTTCCCTGAGTGACACCACACTCAAAGAAAGCCACATTACCTGGCCCTAATAATTCCTCTCAGGACAAATGGCCACAGTGCTGAAGATGGTCTCCCCAGATCAGCTGTAATGATGGAATTAACTCCTTCCCTGGGAAAAATTTATTTAAAGAAATCTCTGGGACTCCTGTTCCTCCACGCATCACTGCTTTTGTGCAAAGCTGGAACAGAGACTGAACAGATGTGGAAAGAAGAGGGTGGAAAGTAATTTCTGCTTTATAGAATGAACATAAAAGTCCTCAATGTGAATCCTGAACGTCCTGAATCCCCTGAATTTCCAACAACAGCCACCATCACTCCTGTTCCCTGGTGTAAGACACAGATCCACGTCTGCTCGACATGAAACCCCCTCCAATCTAGGATTTTGTAGACTTAATTACTCTTCATGAGCTAATTTGAACTGCAGGACTTTGTGTGTGATTTTGGAAATATATCAGAAAGAGAAACACGACAGCACTGGGACCAACACCTTGAGAGAAGCACAGCTGGACATGGAGCCACTGTCCAGGGCATCCCTGTGGGAATGAAACCTGCAGGAACCACGGGAACCATGGAGCCACTGACCAGGGCATCCCTGTGGGAATGAAACCTGCAGGAACCACGGGAACCATGAAGTACACGGGCCCAGGAGCTGACCCCACACAAGCCATTTCCCTGGATCATCTCACTCAAGGGAGAGGTTTGAGGACAAGAACCCAACTTAACACTTGGAATCAATTTTGTCCCTTGCACACTTAAAAACCCAAACTCAACCCCCATCCTTAGATACAGACCCTTCCCCACCAATATCCCTCATTTTCCTCATAAATGAAATGGAGATGCTTCCTTATTTATTCCTCTGTGCTGACATGTTTAGCCTGGAGGAGGCAAAACACCTTATTTTTAATTTTTAATTGCCTTAGATTAATTTACATCACCACTGGGAGCCAGAGCTGTTATTTACTCTTCACTCAGTATTGCAGAAAACTCCCCAAAAATCCAGAACAAGAGAGTGTGATTCTAATTTTTAGGCACTTATTCGGTTCTGTTTTGCAGCATTGTGAACGGACACTGCTGGGTGCTCAATAAACTGGGATGTATAAATACAGTGATAAACACATTCTGACTGGGAGCTGGTGTTTTAAAGGAAGTCATAAAACCCCTCCTGATAACGAACCCTCCTCCCGTTCCCGTTTCACCATGAAATGCTTTGGTGTAGAGGAAACAATCTGATTTTTTCCTGTCTCATAAAATAACCCTTAAAAAGGCATGACGGCCCTGCTGACGCATTCCAGGGAAACAGAGCAGGAACCCCCTGGTTCCAACCACATCCCAGTGCTCCAGGGGAAGATGCAAAGGAAAAAAGCCCTGCAGGGATTTCAGTCACGAGACTTGGGTTATTTTAAAAAGGGAAATAAGCCAAACACACCTCACCTGTCTCCAAGGAGTTTGAAACTGCTTTGAAACACATTTTGTCATTGAAAAGAAATTCAAACCATAACACATTGCAAAATGATGGGTATGACCTTTAAATTCAGTAGTGAATATTCCTTTTTAAAAAAAATTTAGTATTTTTTTAACAACTACTCCTTGAGAAAAAGAATCAAAAACCCAAATCAAAACCCACATACAGAACCTGAGGCAGGGAAACTGCCTGGAAGTGCCCCCAAAGAACCCTGTCCAGGGTCTCCTCTTTCTGTAAATATTCATCAGTTAACTCCTCCGAAGAATTGAAAAATCTCCTGAGAGCAGCAGAGCCTGCAAGAGCATTCTGCAATCTGGCTTTAATAACAGCAGCAGAGCTGTGACCTCATTCCCAAGTAACAGAGTTCTGTTCAGGCACAGCCTTTGAGGAGCAGTGAGAATAAAACCCCATGTCCTGTGCAGAGGATTCAGCTCTGCACAGCCACTGGCACATCCGAGGAGTTCAGGATCATTCTGAGGTTTCCCTGGGCCCTGCCAATAACTCCTTTGGTGCCCTTGGGCAGAGCCCTTCCCTTCCCATCCCTCCCTTGTGGCATCTGCAGGGATGCTCACCTGGTGCTCCTGAAGGAAGGGATCACCAGTGCTGGGAGCTCTGGCAATGTGCAATAATCCCCAATAATCCTGCAGGCAGGCAGGGCACGAATCACTGCTGTGCTGGCAGAGCAGCACCAGCATATCCCTGGCAGTGCCCAGGGCTGGGCTGGACAGGGCTTGGATCACCCTGGGATAGTGGAAGGTGTCCCTGCCATGGCAGGGGGGGATGGGATGGGCTTTAAGGTCCCTCCAGCCCAAACTGCCCTGGGATTCCATGAGCATGCCTCGACTATTTCGGGATGTATTTTCAAAGGAACACCCCAGTAACAGCCTGAACTGAAACAAAGGAACCCACCGAACACAAACCCTGCTGCTGTCCAGGGCTGCTGCTCACAGATCACTGATGCCCCTGACTTTAATCTGCAACATTTCCTTTAAGGGACTGCCGTGCTCCTCCAGTGCCTCTGGATAAGACATCTCTGGCCCTGTCTGGGACACCTGCTCAGGGTTACCCTACATGGCTGCTTTTCTCCAAGAAATATCTTGGAAGTGGGAGATCTTTTCCTTCTGTCTGGAAGCTGCTGACACTTGGATCAACTCAGCAGCACCAACTCTGCCAAACTGGAGCTGCAGCAGATGAAGCTGAACAAGCTGCTTGTACACAAAATTGTCCTTATTTCTCCAAGCTCTTTAAAAAAAACTTATTTAAACTAATTATTAACGGCTTATTTAAATACTTGTCTCCTTATTTAACTACTTGTTTCTTACACATACCAACCACACCCTATTTCCCTTCCATTTAGGCTTGTATCTACACAATATTTTTTAAGGGAGAGAAGGTACCCCTTCTCTCAAGCCCCTCTAACCTCTTTCAGCCTATAATCACCTACACAGCAGCACTATTAGATGTGGTACTGGGTATTTTATTAATTTTCACTGAATTTCCTTGCTAAAGGCCACATTTAGGAGGAGCTAAAGGCTCCTCACTGCCCACCTCACAACACCCATTTTTACAGGAACTAGAGGAGTATCAAGATATTTGGGAATCTTATAAACTCTTAATTAAGACTTTTTTCCTTTCTGTTTTTAAAGCTGTAATGTTCACTTGCTTCCTCATGTTTCTAATTCTAACAGAAAGAGTGAACCCCCCATGAGTATTTTCAAATTACAACTGCTTTTCCCAGCAGGGAGGCTTGGGAATTTGGTGTGCACTGCCCAGCACCCAAGAACTGGAGGTTTTCCCCAGAAGTACATGATGGGGTTTATAGCAAGAGATGCAATGTTTAAATGTGGATTTGCTGTGGTCACTGATCACTGTTAAAAATGCCTAAACCCCAAGTTTTTAAAGCAGTTTACAAATGTAAATTGGTGCTGAAGAAGGGCCAAGGTGGAATGTCCATCCCCAATCAGCTGTGACCTGGATCCAGGCATGACTTTCCTCCTCCTTTCTTTTCCTTCAACACCTCCAGTGCTGATGTGTCACCAGGAGAACCACAGAGAATCCATCTGTCCTTTAAAGGCTCTGGATCCACAGTTATCAGTTTCTTTTTGGGGAGAAGAGAGATGATAGGAGAGGGGAAACAACCAGGAAAACAAGAAACCCCCACTCCAGGGTCTTCTATCCCAGTGAGAACAGTGACATTTTACAGCTGGTGTCAATACTGGACATCCATTATTAAAAATTAAATTTCTTTGTTAGATTTATGGCATTTCCTTAGGTAATAAACTTCATCAGTCTGAGTCCTGTTCCCCATTCAGCCCAAGTGAAAGCCAATCCTCTCCTTGTCTCCAAATGACATTCAGCTGTCTCTGCTATTCCTGTATAATTTAGCCACTCTGAAATATAAGCAACCAACTAAGACCAACCCCACTCGTTTGTTCTCCCTGCTGGTGTGAGACTGACAAAATCTGATCTTTTTCTTTCCAACATGAGCCTGGGATCAGTTACAAATTAAGAGTGTTTCTGTCAATCTTCACAGCCCTGGATAAGAGGAATAGAGGCAGAAGATATGCCTTTGGTAGTCATGATGGCTATCAAGCTGCAGCTAATCCTGCCCTTCCACCTATCCAGGGATGGAAAAAGCAAAGCCACTGAAAACAACAGCCCTCGTGATGCACTGCAGCGGCTGCTCCTACCCCTGGTTATTTGTATTTTTCCTGTAACAGGAGCCAGAGCCGGGCAGAGGAGCCATCAGCCATCACTCCACAGCTGGAGCTGGGCTCGTGTCCGGAGCGGCACTGCTTTGTTCCCAGGAAAAAGCACTCCTGACATGACATCATCCAGCCACGCTGCCAGGAACATAGAAAATATGAGGATAAACAGAATTGGAATAGGTGGATTTCAGTGCTGTTGAGGGAGGTGTATTTGCGGTTATTAATCAGCCTTTCTGGTGGCCAAGAGACTTTTATGGGATTGAGAAACTCTCTTGGCAATTCAGGATTAGCCAGAGGAGATGAGCTAAAATGGACTCAGAGCCTTCTATACACATCCTACCTCACTGCACTTCTGCAGTGGGACAATAAATATGGAATAACGCAAGTGGAGGACAGCAAACATGTATTAATTAATTACGTATTTCTCGTAACACACTGAAGCCTTTTGCTCCTACAGGCCCTTGCTCAGCCTCCACTGAACATTCCTTATGGATCATTCCTTTCCCAACATGACACGTAATTTATTTAAGTACCTTTTAGCCATTAATTCCCCTGGTGAAAACCAAAATTCAAGGTGCCAGTGCCATGTTTCCAAGCACAGCCTTTTATTTGCGGGCCCAAACTGAAGTCATGGAGCCCGACCCCGTAAAAATTCCATCAGGAGGTTCCCATTTCTTTGCCAAGCCAACTGTAAATACAGTCATAAAACAAGAAATGAAGACTAATAAGCACAATATAAATGCTGTTCTGCCTCCCTGCGATTCACAGCATGCTGGCAAACATCAATCTATTCCTAATTTAATCTAAATTAGAGCAATTTATTCAAAGCCCATGCCAGCTTTAAACATGAATAGGCTACTGAGAACTGCTTAGCTCCCGTTTCATCAAGTTAAACGTTCAAGAAGTTTGGGATGCAGCGTGGTTTAATCAGTTCTGCTTCTCAATAAGACTATATATAAGCAGGGACCATAAAGATGGAGTAAATAAAGACCATTTATTAAACACGAATTGAGTCAAGAAATGGAACTGACTGAATTCAAACAGCTCCCAGGCCATTCTGAAGAGACATGCAGCCATGAGAAACACAAATGCTGCCTCTTTCCCTGAGGAATAATAGCTAAGTAATGTAAATTAAAATCAAAATTAAACCCAAACCCCCCACTCTTTCAGCACTAAAGAGGAGTACATACTGCTGTGTTTACAGAAAATTAGCACTGGAGTGTACACAACCAGTACAAAACATTCCCTGAGCTTGGCTTTGGCTGTGACTGTTTGAAGTCAGTTTGTGATTTCAGATGCTGTTTATGTTCCTGAAGCACAACTCTCCAAATGAGGCTTCCAAGCTGTTCCTGCATCATCCATCTGACGCCGGGTGGATGCCGGAGGGCCGGGATGAAGGCAGGGACTTTGGGAGCGCTCTCAGCTCCGGGGAGCCCCCAGCACTGCCAGCAGTTCTGGAACGTTCACCACGCGCAGGTCGGAATTTGACATTCGCTGCTTTTAAAGCTTTTTGGGGACAAATCCTGGTGAGTGGAAACCGACAGTGATGCGTGGATATAAAACAGACAAAAGCAGGGAGGAGGCTCCCCTGCTGCTCCTGGCCCTGATGATGCTCATCCTGCTGGATTTGCCATTCTCCCACTTTCAGATCTTCCCCCTCCACCAGACCAGAGGTCCTCCCCCATCTCTTCAGGTCTCCAGCCCAGCAGGCCAGGTGCCCTCGGCACAGACCTGCTCTCCCAGCACCACGGGCTGCTTTGGGCTGGAAGGGACCTTGAATACCCAGTTCCACCCCGGGTGCATCACCATCTCCCACTTCCCGAAATCCACAGTTCACTCCTTTGAGCACTTTCTCCTCTTGACAGAAAATGCGAATTTTTGTCTGCAAGGCTTTGCAGCCTCCCTGCTCAGTTTTCCTCTACGAATCATTTCTTCCCTGCTGGACGCTGAGACTCCTGAAAGCCACTCCTGGAAACCACAGGGACCTCTTCCCATTTTCCTTCATTAAGACATGCAAAATTGGACACGGCAGAAAGAACATGAGAACATTTCTGTCTGAGAGAAGAAACACAGGGCCCTGCAGAGGAACACCCAGAGTCCTCCTCTATTATTCAAAGAACTTTTTTTATCTTGCTCTGGCATTTCATTCACAACATCATGCAGATTTTTCAAGTACTTCTGTAGTCTCCAAGAACTCCACAGAATTCCATGGACTGAGAATGCTTTCATTCACAATATGTGACTAAAAAATACTCTAAAGCATCACCTCTACGAGTGAGAGAGCCTGACAAGGTACATTTGATATCTGTGAAATCATCCAAAACAGGTCCTGAGGTGACATGAGAGGAGTCTGCCTCGGGGCTTGAACCAGGCAAGGCCCTATTTTTGTGATTTTTTTTACACATGGCAAATACCCAAATGTGTAACTGAGCTTTTCAAAGCAGAGCACAGTTGACCTGTTAGTGCCAACTTTTACATTTCTTTCAGTAGGAGCCAAAAATTGTCAACAAGAACTTCTATTTGCCTCCTACAACAGCATAATGTAACTCACAGTTATGGAAAACACCGAGTATTTCATCTACCCTGACTGAAATAACGCTTTTGATATTGCCTTTGACATCCAACTATAGCTGGGAATCTTTTCAGTCAGTTCAGTGGAGCTGGAATAGCCTCTGTGTGAGGAATGGGAATCTCCAAGTCAGCCGGAAGTGACCTCAAACAGTCCAGTACCATCTGCAGTGCAGAAGTGACAGATTTTCAGCACAGTCTTCACTGGAATTTGCTGGCTGTGGGAAACCTGGATCAGATTCCTGGTGTTCTCCATCTTTCTGGGGGTCAGAGAAGCCCCCAGCCCACCCAGCTCCTTTCAGTGCTCCAAGGCTGGACACAGCTCAAGGCAAAACCCTGGCAGAGAGGTACCAACATAAAATGAAATTGTTTATGCTGCAACTGGCCTGAACACAATTCAATTGCTTAAAGAAAGCACTACTTTAGGGCAATAAATGACAACTTTAGAATGCCCTCTGAACTAGGATCCATGGAATGTGACTCAGCGAAGGAACTGAGATCATCCAGGGATGTCAGACTTGAATCAAACGTCGTTTGTGATGTCAGACTGCCATCAACACCAGGCAGTCATGTTTCTCCCAAGGAGATCAGCAGGAAACACATGCCATGGAATTGTCAGATTTGGCTATTCCATGCAGAGCACCAGTACCAAGAGGGCCCATCCCCACCCGGCCTCACAGGGTATGAGGACCACGGAACAGCTCTGGGGGTCTGGGAGCTCACCTGAACCCCCGCTTGAGCAGAGTCACCTTCAGCCAGGCTGCTCAGGGCCTTGTCCAGGTGTGCCTTGAGTATCTCCAAGAGCAGAGATTCCCAAAGCTCCCCGGACAGCCTGCTGGACTGCAGCTCCCCTCCATGGGAAATCGCTTTCTCTGACCAGAAATTCCCTCATTTGCAGCTTCTCCCTGCCACCATCACCTGCCTACCACACATAATCTCCCTACCACACATCATCTGTGTCCCCATCCCTGCCTGAGCAGTAGCAGGGTGTCCAGGATGAATCAAACTCAGCACATCCAGTACCTCACATGCTCCCAATTTCCATGGCTCTCCACACATCCCACCATCCCGTCTGGGTTTCCCCAGTTTAGCTTCAGGAATACCCTTGGGGAGAGGACCAAAGGCCTGGCTTAAGGCAAAACAAACAAAATCCATCTCTCTCCTCTCAAGCACAGGCCACAGGAACAGCTGGGCACAGCTTGCCCTTGACCAATCCATGTTGGATTTTCCCAAGGTTCCAGCTCCAGCTGAGCTTTGTCTTTACTACATCCCTACACATCCAGGCAATTCTCTGCCTTTGATTCCAGATTCTCTGTGCTTTCACTTGGTGTTGGAGCCCAGTTGGCAGCTCCTTCTTTATCCCTCCCGGTCTCCTAGACACACACACACTCCACCCTGCCCTGTGGAGCAGCCCATCGCTGTGCTTTGAGAAGACTCCAGCGCTGTGGTCCTTCAGGATCAAATGGTTTGCCTCTTATCCATTAACAGTCTCCCATGAAAACCTACCAAAAATATCCCGAACAAGCCAAAGCCTCCTGTCTGGGAGCTCAAGGCTGGAATTCTTAGCTCCACTCACCAGCCAGACACAGGCAAGGAATTCCAATACTCCAGAAACTCCCTGTGCTGCCTGTCACACATAGAGCTGCCACCTCAGCACACCCACATGGCTCAAACCCCACACAAGTTTTAACCAGGGCTGGGTTAAAAAGCTCCATCTCCTCCGTGTCCTGCAGGACCTGGTCTCCAGCAGACACACAGGACCCTGCTGTCCTTCCATTCACTGATCCCTGTGCCAGAGCTCCCAGCTGGCTCATCACCCTCTCCAAAGCAATGCAACATTGGAGTCAGCCCTCGAGTGTGACCCGGTTCCCTGCCCCCTCCTTCCTGAAGAACCTGCACCCATCCCTTGGAGCATCCACAGATGTCTCCACAACCCCAAAGCCTCACAGCTCTACAACTACACACAGATTTCTAATTCCTGCTCCTTGCTTCCCATGCTGGGAGTAATTAATCACGTGCAGGGTACCCTTGCTTGGACAGAGACCTTTTTTCATGAAAAAACTGAGTTTAAAGAAATAGGTAGCTCCACTGCAAACAATCCTGACATTGTTCCTACAGCCCTGTATCCAACTCATTCACTCCCAGATCTCATTCCTAAACAATTCACAATACACTGAAAAAAACCCAATTTATAGTATAAAAGTAAAAAAGCCCCACAAAGCACCCCCCTGCAGTTCTGAAGGTGACCCAGTGCATCTGAAAGGATGGTTTGAAATTGTTCTCCCAAAACGTGGCATATTTCTTTACAGTCCAGGGCTGTGCTTTCCAGTGTTCAGGCATCACTCCTGTTTTCCCCCAGTGCCTGAGTACTCGTCAATGCCTTTCACAAAGGGTGACAGGGAACCATCTGCCTCCCTCCTCCTACTTGTTGCCACCTGTTCTTTTCCCAGTCCCCACATGGCAGCATGAGCAGGGCCAGATTCCCCAGACAAGGCCGGTTACAGGACCAAGAAATCCCAAATGCCTCCGTTACCCAAGGGTCTCACTCACCACACACAAAAATGCTGCACAGGTGATGACAAGGAATGGCTCTGCTGTAATTAAGTGTATCTGCTCTCTAATTGGGACACTCAGGGGCTGAGCAATGAGGATTGGAAGTAAAGCAAGCTGGGTTTGTGCAAAAAAGGAGGACGAGAGATTTGAGATTGCTGAGAAAGGCATTCCCAAGGCACAATGGAGGTTCTAGGACAGGCAGGAGTCCTCCGTGGGGGCACCTGCAGGACATCAAACCACTCATTTCTTCATCCAGGAGACAAAGAAAGGAGCATCGAGATTGAGATGTGCAAGTGCAGGACAATGAGGTCATTGAGGAATTTCCTTCTTTTAGGGAGTTCCCAACCTCTCCCTGAAAGGCAGAGCAGGCAGCAGAGCCACAGCTCCAGTGAAATTCCGAAAGACACTGAGTGTCCAAGGCCAGAATCTGAGAAACAGGGACATGACTTCAAACCCCAAAAGCACATGAGAGGCTTTTCAAGTCCCTTGCAGAATTCCACACCTGGTGTTCAGTACAGGGGATAAAGAGGATTTAACTCAGACCATTGACCCAAATCTTCCTCCCTCTTCTATCCTTCCAAGCTTCTCAATTACAAACACTTATCCTAAAAATCTCTCCTCTCAATGCCACAATTCTTTCAGGTACTCCTGAAAAGCAAGAGTTGTGGACTCTGTACGGCCAGTCCCTTTCCAGGTGCAAACTTTTCTCAATTTATTAAGAGAATGACCAAAGTTGAGAAGAAAAGCCACTCAATTTCACTTCTGCCAGTCAATTCTTTAACATTTTCCGTAAGTGTACTAAAAGCTACCCAGAACTCACTCCAAACACAAAAAAAGCCCAGCCTAAAATGTTATGTCTGATCAATGATTATATTAAGCTCACTTTAGGAGATGAGAGTCCCAGACAGACTCCATACAGATTTCTGTGTGGCTGTGCCCACGCTGTGCAGAAGGTGAATCACCAAATTCCTGCTCTCCTCAAGTCAGAAATCTGTCCAAATACAGCCAGCCTCCCTTTGTAGCAGATAAATGTTTTCCCCTCACTGCATTTCAAACTTACACTGCCTTCCAGGAGCACAAAACACAGATGTGGGGCTCCACTTGGATGAGAGAACTCACATGGCCTCCCTGAGAAACTCCCCAGGGCTTCCACTTTCTCATTTGCATTTAGTTCATTTAAGATCAATTTGATAAGCAAAAGGGCTAATGAGAAATGGTTTGTGAATAGCCAGATGTTTGCCAATTCCAGCAGGAAGGAGAAAACAGAACAGCAGGGAAGCGCTGCTAACTGGGAAGAACTTGGATGAACACTTAATCAACATTTTTCTCACTGAAGTTACTTTTCAAATTGGGAAAGTTGGCATTTCTCATCAGCAGCTATGAAATAATTAAAAAAAGTTTTCTGTATTAATGATTGAAATGTTCAGAGTAGTTTTTGCTCCAGTTAGGGGTTTGAATTTTCATACCAAGCCAGCTGCCACTACTGCATGTGATACCTTCTCCCTCTTTCCCAGAACAGTTTCGTTCTCCACTGCTCATGGATTGAGAGAAGGTATTTTAAACCCACATATGTGTATTTCTTCCACCCGTGAATTGCCAGTTTTCACAGATCACACTCATTCCTCATGGCACTCCTTGTCACACCCCCCTGCACAGCACAGTTCCGTGTCCCCTCAGAGGAGTTCCATGGGGGTGTCCCACTGCTGGAGAACAGCATCTCAATGGCCCCAGAATTCCAGGGCCATGGCCTCGGGGGTGTGTCTCTACACCCACAGTGAGACTCCACCACTGCATCCCAAATCCTCTGGCAGCATGCAAAAGAGAAAGGACATTGTGAGGCACAGTCCTTGGGGACGGCAGGAGGAGGTGCCGGAGTGGGGCAGGAAGGACAAACCACTGGACAAACAGCAGCGGAGGCAAAGGAAGAGGAGTGAGACCACAGGAACTCCAATAAGAACAGTGAGAGTCATTTAGAAACCACTGCGGGGAACTGGGTGCAAGCACAGGCTTGGGCAGGGCTCCCAAAGCCAAGGCCATTCATTATTCAGTGTTCACAAATGTGCAGAATACGGAATAATGCTTCCGCTGGAAAGGGTTGCAAAGCACTCTGGTGATTAATGCACGCAGCAGAAATTAAATTACTTTTAATAACTTTTCTGGCAATCTGATGACAGCAGGGCAGTGCTGGATGCAGATTCCTGACACTGCTCCGAGGCTGGAATCCCATGGCTCCGTGGCATTAAAGCTCCTGACCCCAGGAGAGGGCACCCTGCATTCTCCAAATCATGGTGGGGAGTACCTGTGGCTCTTCAGCCAGCAGTGAAACACACCCAGATCCAAACAGGAATTCAGAGGAAGTAGTAAGTGCACAGCTACTCCACAGAACAACTGGAAAATAAACGGGGAATCTCTCTTTATGGCTCATTCCTACTCTCTGCACACTGGGCACCAAACCCAGGGACAGCAGATTCACACCTCTTCAAATCACAGGTGTGACATTCCATCAAACCTCCAGCCACAGGTAAGACTGTTTCTTCTAAATCCTCTCCATCCAAATAAGAAAGAAATTAGAATTTGAAACAATCCCCCTCCAAAAAGACAACACAAAGCCCCCTCCCAGTACAGTTTTAGTATTTTGTTGTCTGACTTGTCTCCCCTCATCCTCTGTACTAGTGGTTTTCTTCCTTGGGCTCTTAGAAATTATTTTTCAGAACTGTGTGACCTGAAAGAGCAAAACAAGCTGATGCCCTAGTGATGATATTTGCAGTACCTCTTTTTTTTGGGTCTTTAACCATAAAACCAATTGTTCTGCTTTGCCACCTCAGCCATGAAATGCAGGACCCTGTATGGGGAGCACTGGCAGGATTCCACTGACTGGAGCACAAATATTTACCTGAACTGCAGCTGTAACCCACCAGATGTGCAGCTGTCGTTTGCAGGAATGACAAAGTTCACTGTTTTTTACACTAACAGCAGAAAAAAGCTTCTGACCCTGGAATGACTTTGATATAAAATACGTGATCTGGGGTGTGCTCCATAAGGGCTTCTTCTCCAGGTTTGTGATTTTAGTGACCATTTTCATTGTGGCTATTCTGCTACTGCTTGTAAACCTCAGCATGCAGCATTTCTGGCCACAGTTTATTATTGCACCAAGTATTATTCAAAATACAGGATGAATCCTGTAGAATTCCTTAAATTCTCCTCACTAGGTGTACAGAAACCAACACAGGATCACTCATAATTTTTTCAAAATCACCCTGCTCTAGCTGAGTTATTGACAGAACCCACCATGTGGGAAAGGTCCCTTGGAATGGTCCCTCCCCATTTCTGGCTCTCTGCTGTCCCAGTTTATCTTACCAAGGTCGAGTATTATCAGCTGGGCTCCAGCCTGTGCATTTCCAACATCATTTTCTGCAATGCACTGATAGAATCCCTCATCAGACTTCACCAGCCCCAAAACTTGCAGGTTATGTTCTTTCTGAGGAGCAAAGGGAGAAAACAACACTTAGAAATGGGCTGCAATTGCCAAACCTACACTGTCAGCACGGCAATTACTGTGGCAGGAGAAACTTCTGACAGCAACTGGGAATGTGTGTTTGGAGTTCCCAGATTTCACCTCCCTGGCACTGAATCCTCACGTTCTAGGGGATCAAAAGCAGCAGTAAGCTCTCAGTAATGGCTGTCATTTTCTAGCATCACATAGCCCTGGCAAATTCCAACGTTCTCCCAGCCATTCTGGTGGTATTTTGGGCACTGACTGAACCTCACAGCCCCACAGCCCAGGTACACCCAATTACACAGCCCCTCATTTCTCAGCTATGTCATAGCTATTTCTCAGGCTATGTGATACCTTTCACTGCATCTAAAATCTTCCTGCAGAAGCACCTGTGTGCCAAACTCACCATCCACACCCCAGTTACATTTCCATTTCAGCTCCTGCTTGAAACTGGAATGTTTATGGAGCACAGACTGCAGCACACATAGCCAGGTTGTGGTGAGCTCGTACTTTGACAGTGCATTTTGTCACTCTGTGTGCCTGACTCTCCTGGAAAGCCCAAGCTAAGAAGACACAAGCTCTTACAATATAAGCAGCATACATTAAAGGGATTCAAGAAACCATTTCTCTTCCAGGTCCCAAACGTCAATAGGACAAAAGCAGGAAACAAGTCCCATAAAAGAACCCAATTTCCATGCCTATGTGCAGGCCAACAGCCTAAAAACCTGAAAGATGGACAACGCACTTACCACGATTTTGAAGTAGTCACTGGGGATCACCATATCCCCATTCTTGACCCACTTCACGGTTGGGGTTGGTTTCCCGGTCACCTCGCACTCAAACACAATGTCCATGGACTCATGGGCGTAGATGTTCGCAGGGCGCTTCAGGAACGTGGGGGGAACTTCAGGGTGAAAGAAGAAAGACAAGAAGATGATGTTACACCCAGAGAAACAGACCTGACAGGCCCACACACAGCCAGCTTGACACCAAGAGATGGACAGGGGAATTGGGCATGAGTGGCTGCAAAGGCGGCAGGAATTTGCAGCTCAGCTTTGACAGACACCGACACAGGCTGGGAGTTCTTCCAGAATTACATCTGGGCCAGGCTGGACAGGGCTTAGAGCAGCCTGGGCCAGTGGAAGGTGTCCCTGCCCACGGCAGAGGGTTGGAAATTACATGATCTCTAAGGTCCCCTCCCAAACCATCCTGGGATCCAGCCAGTTGGGAATGACCTCTTGACACTTCATGAAAGAAGAAATGGAACTGAGGCATATAAAGTGCAAAGTGAAACCTCAGGGAGGTTCAAGTCAATAGGAGAACAAAAGCTACAGTTATATCAAAAAGTACTTTAAAAAATGAATGGACACAAAACTGAGATGAAACTTTCCCAAGGCAGCATGGCCTCGTGTTCCTGTGAAGGAGCGGAGGTTACCAAACAGGAGTGCTGCACTGATCCCAGGAGTTTCTCTTCTGGCCTGTGGAAGCCAAGGAAATGGAATGTCCAGGAGCAGCCACATGCCCTTCTACCACAGTAATGACATACCATGGATGCAGAGGAGGGAAGCTATGTATTTATAACACAGCAGAAAAGAAGCTCTGAGCATGAATTCCATGAAGAACAGAAGTGCTTCACTTACAACATGCATCAAAGGTGCTACTCTGGGCCTTGGCTGCCTTTCAAATGTCCTTAATTCCTCAGAGTCAGATTAATTCAATCAAATATATTTAAAAAGACACAAACTCGGAGATGTACCAGCCCCCAGTGACCAGTGCACAAATACGTTACAGCTGCTCCCACAGGAGCCCCCACAAAGCCTCCAGCTGCATCCAGGGCCTCTGCACTCACCTAGCTCAGCAGCACCAAGCCCTGCAAGTGCTTATTCCTGGAGTATCCTCTTTGTAAAGAACACCCACCTATTTATTTGTGTTTACTACACTCCCAGACACAGGGCAATTCTCTGACTTGTGCTGGCATCTCAGATTGTTGGAGTTCCAGGAAAGCCCAAAGTAGCCTTTTGCCCTTTTAATATTTAGCAAAGAAAGTCAATATGCAAGGGCCACGGGGTTTAGACAAACAATTTACATACTTGGCCTCTCAACGGGGTTTGTTTGGTGCTGCGGATAAGAAATCCTAGGTCATGTTTTACTCCTTCCTCTGAAATGATCCCAAAGGTTTGTAGGTGGATTTAATACTTTTAAAAACAGCTGGAGGTGAGCAGCCCCCACAACCCCCTCATGTTCTGGATTATAAATGAATAAAGAGAACATTAATAAATGGAAATACTTCAGAGTAAGAAGGAGGTTTACCTCTCAGGTAAGAGTGAAAACCTACACAAAGTTGTACGTTCACTGCTCAAACCCTCACACAGGAGCAAAAACCTGGATGGGGCTGAGCCCCCGCTTCCTGTGAATTCAGACATCCCTTTCATATCAACTTCCCAAAAATTTACCAAACACACCATAAGCTCCACCTTAAAAAGGCTGAGATATTTCTGTGCTTACTTTCTGATGGCTGCTACCACCAGACACAACTGTGACATTTGAAAACCCTCCGCTGAATTTATTTGCCACCAAATTGCTGTAATTTATTCTCTATGAAAATGATTTTTATTCCTCCCTGGTATTTATCCTCAGCACAGTTATTTATTACAAGCTGTGCTACTGCTCCCTCCCTTCCCGTATCCCAGCCTTATTTTGGGTGGCTCAACAAGTCGTGCTTGCTTTGCTCTGCTGTGCCAATTCCTCACAACCCCCTGGATGTGCTCCAGCCTGAATCCATCTTCGGAGCCCGTGGAGTTTTAATCATTTACATGCAATTTCAGCTGTGTCTTAGCAGTGCCCTGAAAAATGGCATAAATACCATGGCAGCACTGCAGCCTATCCCTCACCCAATCCACTGCTCTGCTTCTGCCCTTCCCACATGCATCATCCCCTGCCAGCCTGGGACAATCATTGCCTGCTCATCGTTAGCTCTTTTTAACTAATGACTCATTTTGTTCAGCCTGCCTGATCAATAGTTTATGTTCTCATTTCCCTTCCATCTCTGTCTGCAGCTGTACTCACATGCACGGATCGATTCCTGCAGTGCTTGCAGAGTTGAAAAAAGGGAATACAAGAATTGGAAAAGTTGTTTTTCCATGAATGTACAATGCTTCCCTTTCCAAAACATTCATTACAGGTGAGTTTAAATTCCCTGGCCACATATTAATTTGTCAGAGGAACCCAAAGAGACACAGGCCAGTAACACTCACCATCAAAAGCACAAAAACTTATGTAACAACTCATCATGGGATCCCAGTCTGGTTCGGGCTGGACAATTCCTTGAAGATCATTTCATCCCACCCCTGCCGTGGGCAGGGACACCTGCCACTAGCCCAGGGTGCTCCAAGCCCTGTCCAGCTTGGCCTTGGGCACTGCCAGGGATCCAGGGGCAGCCACAGCTGCTCTGGGCACCCTGTGCTAGGGCCTCACTGAGTCCCCATACTGTACCACAGCAAAGTTCTGATTCTGTGCTCTCCACTAATGTTTAACTTGTAATGAAGACATTTGGAAAGAACTCAAATATCTTTGGCAACTGATATTGCTCCAGTTTGGGACATCATCCAGAAAGAGGATTTAAATCGTAAGAGTCAGGATTTTTTTGACTCAAAAATGGAAGCTGAAGTAGATATTCTTCTACCTGCTCTCAATTAGTTTTGATTTAGGAGATTAAGAATTTGAATATATTTTTTTTCAAAGTCACTTTGCTTTTCTGGCTCATGGAGCAAATGCCAAGCTGCTCACAAAGGGATAATAACATGAGGAGTGCTCACTTTATCAATTACTTCCCAGTTAATGAATTAATAAATGCTTTTCAAACACACTCTTCTGGTTTAACTATGTCAGTGTTTAGCATTAACACAATGCAAGTACAGATGTTTGTGGCAGAGAAGTTCAATTGATAACCACGAGCAAATGAGCCAAATACCACAGAAAACCAGATTTGTAAGGGAAGATCGTGTGCTCTGTTCCCAAACATACAATTAAACTTCAGAGACGACTTGGCAGCTCAGCCCCCTCTTCATGTCAGCACAGAACAACTCCTGAAAAGGCAAAATGCTCGAACAGAGTTTCACACCCTCCAGAGATTTTGGAGACTGAAGAAAATACTTTGATCACAACAGTGATCAAAAGATTAAAAAACAAAAAGCAACCCAACCTATATCAGCAGTTGATTCAAACTTCTAAGCTACATCCCAATAAAGGTGACATATTTGAAAAACAGGATGCTTTTTTAAGCCAGGAGTTCTAAAAGGATGGGAAGAGCTGAGAAACTCCACACACGCAGCAGGAATCGCACCCAAGGTGATGTGGAAACAGGATGGATGCTGGACATGGATCCCATTCCATATGTATAGGTGACCAGAAGGAGATGGAAATGAATTCCAATGGTCTGTAGCTCTGTTGTACAGGAAGAGCACGGGAATAGTCTCCTTTGGACACAAAGACACATGGGTTGCAAAGGTAATTTAAAAAGACTCATTCTCTTCCTAAAAAGCATTAATAAATCAACTGCTGGTCCAAGCACAGCATCCGATGAACCCAAAATGAACGTGACCAACCAGTGGCTCCAAACACTCTCGAGTCACAGAATCCACGACTGGTTTGGGTTGGAATGGATCTCACAGCCCAGCCAGTGCCACCCCTGCCATGGGCAGGGACACCTTCCACTGGACCAGGGCGCTCCAAGCCCCAGGGTCCAACTTGGCCCTGGGTACCTCCAGGGACAGGAACACCTCCAAGACTATTCCTGTAGCATTAGAACCTCAGTAACAGCCTAAGGCAGCCAACGGGCTGAATTTCCAAACTGGGAATGGCCGGGACAACACTGAGGTACCATTTCTGCTTCCTCAGCCACCTCCAAGTGCCCTCGACGCCTACCAGTTAGGAGTGTGTTTTCCAAAGTCAGCCCATGAAATCACAGCTCCTGCCACTCCTACTCACCCCTTCCTCCCACACTTTTGTCCATGACCAAGTGGATGCGGAGTGGATCTCCAGCCATCCCTTACACAAGCATTTGCTCATTCCAGAAGCTTCCCCACAGCCCAAAGAGCACAAACACAAACCAAGCAGAGTGGCCACATTTGCACAGTGTATCTCAGATACTCCTGACTCCAGCATTCCTAGGCAGTTCCATTTATAACCCATTTCTGAGGGATGCTGGGGGCACCATTCCTAGCTTGTATTTCAGTTACAAATCTGGATTACCAGCAGTATTTAAAATGGGCATTTTACTGCAAAGCCCATTTCATAGCAGTCTGAAATGGTCCACAGGGATTTTATTTCCTCCTCCAGGGATAACAACCTATTCCATTAGGATATGCTCCAAATCCTGTAAGAATTGTTATAAAGTTTAATGCAATTTTCACAACTGTAATATTGTTTCTAAGAAGGACCAAACTGCAACATGACCCTCACCCTATTAAGCCATCCCCTCCTGCCCTTCCCCCAACACACAGGCAAAATGCTTGAATTGATGTCTGACAGCAGAACTTTTGATTATTGTATTTTAATTCCGTGAGTTAGTTGTACAAATTAGTTGGTTTTCTTCTACACTTTACATGAAAATGGGGAGTCATAACATTCTTCCTTAAAAAACAGCAGAAGTATATGGATAATACTTGGAAAAAAAAGAGATTTAAATCCCAAAACTAAGTTGTAGGCAAGATAACCTCTTCCCAACCCCTGAGCATGGCTGTGATGTCCTTAAAACACACTTAATATGCAGCTACAAAATTTGCAAAGCAAATGCAAGCTGACAAAAAGGGTTCCTCTAGAGAAATACAGAAAAGTGTCAAATTAATGTACAAAAATCAGCATACCGAGACACAAAAAGGTTATAAAAATGTAAACTACTACAGCAATTCTTTCGCAGCAAAACCAGAGTTTCAGTTCACAAACCGTTTTGGTGGCAGTGACATTCTCTAATTCAGTAAATGGTTATTTTTGGTATCTATTCTAGAAAATTAAAGCCAGTGTCCCTAGGGAGAAGTGGTGCCTGTGGCATCCTGACTAGTGGGAATCTTTCCCACTTCTTCAACAGTCAAAGCAGAGAGAGGGGGCCTGGTTTGCCTTCTCCAATGACCTCGTTAACCTCTGCTCAGCAGTTGGAACAGCCCCAAACGAGCATTTGGTGTCCCGTGTTCTGCTCCTTTGGACTGTTCAGAGCTTTACAGTTTCCTTGGCAAATGCCAAACCCCAGTTCCACAGAGAGCTGGTTCCAGTGGCGGCAGAAGGGCAGAGCTGAATGAAAACAACTATTTTACATTTACAGTAAAAAGCTTTCACTCAGATATTGCTGAATATGATCCACACTTAAGAGACCAGCCCCCAAATAAACATTCCAGAGGCAGAAACTAAAACCCAATATTCAATGCTAGGACACTGACCAAGAACCCAGGTAAGCACGAACAGTACAGACCAAAAATAAAGTATAATTATATTGATCAATTAGAGTAAAAAACTCATGCTGTAATTCAACATATGCGAGGGTTTTTTTTAAGGAGAAATAATAAACTGTAGATTTACGGAATAGGAAGTAATAGCACTAAAGTTCACTGAAAAAGGCCTGAGACACAAGGATTTTATCACAAACTGGACACGAGTCCCAGTATCACACTGGGATGGAAGAACTGCCCATGCGGAGTCTGGCAGCAGCTCCCTCCCCTCCCCTCACACCCAACACCTCAGCCGACTATGATACTGGAGCCCCACATTTGAAGGAAAACATGAACTCTGATTTACAAGAAAGCAATGAAAATGATCAATGACTCAGAAAATTGGCTCCAAAAGAAAAATGGAAAAGCTGGAATCAGTTATTTGAGTAAAGGCAGGATTATGCAGCCATGGAACTGGACGCCTCAAATAGGAGCCTAACACAGAAATGCGCAGTGCTGCAGGAAGGAAATTAGTGTGGATTTACCTATATCTATATTTATCTATCACTGCTGTGCAGGAAGAACAACACAGGACTAACATCTCCATCCCTGCCCTGTCCTAGGATAATACTCCAAACAATTAATTGCTCACTCTTGCATGTTAGATGGAAATGGGTTTTCCTTCCCAGAATGAGCTGCAGTAAAATCCAACAGTCCCTGGACACAGCCACGAAGGAGCTCTCAGTGTGCAGCAGCCCCATTTCCAGCCAGGTTACTGTGAAAAGCTGTGGGTTCCAGCCAGGCACAGGGATTTGGACTGCAGGCAGGCAGAGCTCACGGACACAGCCCCACAACTGGAATTGCCTGGGAAGTTCTCTGGGTACACAAACGCATGGCAAGCTCCTGGAGCACCCTGTACGCAAGCAGGATTTTCTCTCTGCGTTTTTTACTTGCCTTAGCAGTTGCAGCCCCATTCGGACACCAACTGCACGTTGGCAGGAAACCTCTGGCAAGCCTGGCCCGGCTCCCACTTAACTGGGCATCCCCCACTCCCCTTAACCCCGTGTGCACAAATGCAGTGTGAATACTGTCCCTCCTGAGTGCCTTGCTCAGCCATGGAGCCAATGGGCACCTGCTGCAGGCGTGGTGCCCGCCGTGCCTCAGGCCCCAAATCCATCCTCAGAGGCTCCTCGTGAGCAGGACACGTCCAGGGACGCCGACACAGGAACAGGGCATGGTGCCACTTGGCAGCCAAGGCTAGGTGTCCGGGAGGGAACAGAAGAAAGGCAGAAAAGCTAAATACCTCTGGATATTCCCCTAGCACTGAGCAATCCCTGGCTGCGGGATTTCCTGAGAAACAGGACATACCTTTGTGTTTTCTGTTCCCGGTTAGATTTGGCCTTTAAAAAGCTGCATTTTGGCTCCAGGTGAGCCTTCAGCAGCTCTAAAGCTCACAGGGATGAGCACTATGAGACACCTCTGGAGAAAATTTACCAACTTTTGTGTGTTTTGGAGTCAGTCAATCACGGGATGTCTCTTGGTTCTTGCCAATGAAGAGAAACGAGCATTCCTTTCCCTCCTTCTCCCCACAAAGCACTCATGGTTTACAGAACAGAAATGGTTTGAACACAGCCTGGAGCACCCTGGGACAGTGGAAGGTGTCCCTGCCCAGGGCAGGGGGTGGCACTGGATGAGCTTTAAGGTCCCTTCCCACCCAGACCGCTCCATGGTCCCTGTTACATCCCACACCCACTCCATGGTCCCCGTTACATCCTACACCTACTCTGGCTTTACTACGCCCAAGAGCTTTGCCATGTTTAAGAGAGGAGGGAACAAGAACTGCTGGCCCCATCCAGGACCGTCACAGATTTAGACAGTCCCACAGTGATTTTTCTGCTCAGGTGCCTGTTTCTTTCCTAACAATTCCTACCTTTTCATTTGGTTTTTAAGATCCTGCATTTCCCAAAGACCTACATTTTCCAACTTCAATATTTCACAGCCATGCCAAGCCCCAGGTCAGAGACCATGGCTGTACTACAGAAACTGATAGAACTGCATTTCCCTGTGTGATCCATGTGCAGTGTACTGAACTCCACTGACATTTAATTACCTGGATATTCCTTAGGATGAACCTTCTCAAGGTTCTTCACCAGCACCATTTGTTTCCACTACTCCAATGAACTCAGGACACTCCAAATCACCTTTTCCACACTGAGCAGTGCAGACTCAGCTCCACTGATAAAAGCAACACCTTATTCCCACTCACATTTTCTATTAAATAATGAATTCATTCCCTTTTGCCTGCAGGAAGGAATTTGCTCTGATTCCCAGCGCTAGCGTTCGATGCTCTGAGTGATACTGTCAGAAGGGTTCTGGGGACAGCAACAACATCCTGCAAAAGATTCTCCATAGCAAAGGGTGGTTTTTCCCACACAAAAGACACATGGATGGATTCAAACATCTATCAACATTATATTTTATTGTAATTGTTGTCATTTTAATGGGTCCAGACATCAGATTAACTCACCCACAGCTTCCTAGATCTCCCCCAAAAGGCTTCTAAAACCCTCATGTCACACTGACCAAATCTCCTTAGTCTTATTTTGTTCAGTCTGCTGATTTAGGTGCTAGGTTACACAGCACACTTGGGAACTCAGGATTTCACACTTCAGCTCCTCGAGAAATGTGGAGTGAAGACCATCTGGTCCTGATGATTCCTCACAGTTCACTTCAGGGGTTTGCTCTGAAACAGATTTTACTAACACTGCAAGCTCAGGTATGGCCTCCGTCCAGCTCCCTCTATTTGAAAAGATAAAATACAATTTAAGACAAAAGTCTCCAATTTTGCAGAGAACACAGACAGCAGGAATTTACTTTTCTGCTTCAGGCCATCTTCTCACCCCTTTCTCCTCACACTCTATCATGTGCTGACCCTGTGCTGTCCCTGGCAGATGTCCCAGCTCTGACAGGCATGGAAAAAACTATCCCAAGATTTTTATGTTATTAGCAAATGACTGAAAGCTTTGTATTAATTTCCTTGCAAATAAACAGGAGAATAATAATTCCTTTCCCTGTCCTTGGAGATCTCTGAGGAGGTTTGGAGATGGGCTTTTCTCTTTCCAGGGTAACTTCTCACTGGTGTTGGGCACTCACTGTGAACACAAATGCCACGTGCCCAGTATTTATTTAACCTTTTTGGCTGTGCCTTTGCTTTGTGTTTTTAATAAACTTCTATTACACAGATACTTCTCTACAAGACTAAATGCTGATGGGTGATGGTGGATGTCACCACCCTGGAATGGCCACCAGTTTACCTAACACCCAGATAAATTCGGGGTTTGAGCCTGGATTCTCCATGATTCCCATGACTACAAGGCATTACCTCTGGTGTGGGGGTGGGAGCGTTGATGTTTGGGCAGAAGCTGATGAGGCCTGGGCAAGGATGGACCCTCAGTGACACGACGGTGCTGAGATCCATCAGGAACAGAGGAGCGAGGGAAGCTGGGGCTGGGGAACCTCTGTGCCCCTACAAACACACACAAACCACCCCTTTTGCCTGTACTGCCACGGAAGGGCTGCTCCTGGGGGACAGCCACACCCGGGGCCCACAGAGGTGCGGGAGCAGGTGTAGGAACAGCAGAAGGAATCCCTGTGTGTCTCAGGATGACAGACACCAGATAGCTGCTGCTCCAACCCACAGCATCCTCACGGGACGGGGGTGTACGATGGCACTCCCACTCACTCTGAACTCTGGGGAAGATGTGCCAGAGCTCCCTCAGCTATTCCCTGCAGGGATGAAACACTGAACTTTGTCCAGGATCAGTGAAAAGCTGCTTTTATAACACTTTTCAGTGGTATTCAGCAACAGGACGAGAAGCAACGGGCATAAAAATTAAATCTCAGGTTCCACCTGTCTGTGTGGAAGAACTGCTTTCCATGGGGATGGCAGAACCCTGGAACAGCTGCCCAGGAGGGCATGGAGTCTCCCTGTCTGGAGACATCCCACACCCACCTAGATGACCCTGGACAGACTGCACGGTGTCCAGAGGTCCCTTCCAACCCCAACTGTTCGGTGAGTCCGTCTCAAGAGTATTTGGCCCCACCAGAGAATGTTTGTCCTGCACTAACCTAAACCGTGATGTTTTGCCCACAGCAGGGGAACACACAAGTGAAAACTCACACCACCTGTGGACTGAAGAGGAACAAATTTACAGACTCCTGTTTCCTTTCGTGGGAGAGTTTTGGCCTCAAAAGGGCCTGCACTTGTCACCTCCCCTCCAGTGCTCCCAGTAGAAGCCCTCCATGACCAAAGACACCAAAGGTTTATTTCCTTCTTGTGCAGACCAAGCCTGCCCTCTGTGCGAGGACATCTCCAAAAACCCGTGGAGGAAAAGGCTGGGATTAACCTGCTGTTCTGAGGTGAGCTCCCCAGTTATGGAGGATCTCAGACAAAGAGCAGATGAGAAAAGAGGTTTCTATATGGAAATGAGACAACCAGATCATATGGAAAAGCTTATCAACTGTAATAAACTAAAGCACAGCTCACTCAATGCTTATCAGAGGATATTACTAATTATCATTTGAAGCAAGCCTTCCAAGCAACTTTCTTGGGTGATTTTTAGAAGTAAAAACCTTAATCTAGGCATCAGTAATGTAAAACTGTTACATTCATTATTTCTCTGTTTTACTAAGCTCTCCCTCCCCAGCCCTTCCAGGAGAAATCTCTCCTGTTTGACCCTGAATCTACTCCAAGTACCATAGAAACATCTGAATAACAAGAACACTCATGAAAATTTAAACTTCTTACAGCAGCGCCAAAGGCAATGAAATTTTTATTGAATTCCTGAGCCCTCATTTTCCACACAAAGCCAAGCTGGAGAAGAGGCCTCAGACAGCCCTGAGCATGACAGGGCCCAGAGCCTTTAGGGCCTTGTTTCCCATTTCCAGCTATTTCCAGGCAAAACCTTCATTCCCAGTTCCCATTACGCTGCCTCTTGTGTCCGTTTAGATCCCTCCTGCCCCTTTCAAAACAAAACTCCACCAGGGATCCTCCATCTACGCTGGGACCATTTAGTGGAAGGATCTGCAGCACTGCTGCGATCACTGTGAACAACAAAGTGTTACTTCAGGATTTAGGGATGTTTATTCTGGATATATATGGATATATACAGTGGCTGTAGGGCTGAGTCCTTCCTCTGCAGGGAATGACACCCAAACACCTTGGTAAGAAGTACTTTGTAACTGGACAAATTGAGAATATGGCACATTTTCCACTGGTATTTTCTTCCTTGAGTCTTTCAAAAACTCAAATCCTAAGTTTACAACTGTTCAAATGATTTTGATATGTGAAGATTAAAAAATAATAATAATAAAATTGTTGGCTTTGTCAAAGATGACAGGGAGATGCCTGGAGAGCAGAGAGGGGCTGGAGGCTGGCAAAGGCACTGGGAAGNGTGAAGATTAAAAAATAATAATAATAAAATTGTTGGCTTTGTCAAAGATGACAGGGAGATGCCTGGAGAGCAGAGAGGGGCTGGAGGCTGGCAAAGGCACTGGGAAGAGGGAATGAATGGTCCTGGATCTGACAGTGCCCTGGAATCCCAGGTGCCTTCCCCGGCTCCGCCTCTCTGGTGGGATAGGGTGGATGTTCGTGGAGCAAATCCCATTTCTGAGAGGTGACTGTGGCCCTTCAGTCCCTTCTCCAGGGCAGTCACAGCTCTGAAGGGACAGATTATGAGATGCATATTCTGAAAAATCAATGCTGAAGTGTCTCACACTGGGCACTGAAACAGCTGGATACATTTCCTCTTAATTTTTCTGTGTCCCAGTCAATTTTTTAAATGGATTCAATGCCACTTTATTTCAGCACAGTGCAAAAATACATTCATTAGTGGTTATGAATGATTCAGGTGCCATGGAGCTGAATACCAAAACAGGAATAAATATGGATTTGAACCGAGCATTATAAATAAATCATGGGACTATCCCCTGAATAAGGAAAAATATCAAATACTGAATATTTTCTCAATAAAGTAGCACTGTGAAGTTTGTGCAGTGCTCAAGGCAGCGAGATCCTGGGGAGAAACAGCAGGAGAACACATATTTAAGAATTTCCTAACTCCATCCCATAAGAAGGGGAAAGAGGATGTGACAAATTAAAGCCAGCAAGTCTTGACATCCCATATCTTTGAATATTTCCCAGTGCAGCCCTCGCAGTGGGGGGGGGGTTGTTCATTTATGTGCTGCAGACTGAGGAGCTCCAAAGGCCAGGAAGGACACACATTTTAAGCTCATTTCAAATATTAAGCTGTTTGTTCACTGAATACAGATTGCCTCAGATCACTTGGGGAAAAGACAAACTAGGGCTGGGAACAGTAAAAATAATTTATTGGATCAACTAAGCCCTCTCATGTTCACCACTGGCTGCTGCAGGATCCAGGCACATCCTGGCTCTAGGAAAAATACCTTTTTTCTGATGAAGTTCAAAAGAAAATATAGAGGGTTACTGCTTTTTTATGTTTTTTTCTTGTAATGACACAAATTCTGCAGGCTGGCTTTACACATCAATTCCAATTCCCTTCCAGCTCGGTGAATGCAGGCCCATCTTCACATCAAAGTCCCTTCTAATTTACAAATCCCAAAAATAACCTTAATTACAACCCACTTCAATAATAGTTTCCGTGTAAGGAACAAGCAAAAAAGACTCTGCAGCCTGAGAAGAAACAACTCGAAGGACTCAAAGGCCCAGAAAAACATGCCTGGAATAGTGGGGGAATAAGGGCAGACTGGCTCAGCCTTTCCCATGAAAGCTGGGAAAAGAAAAACCAAATAAATGTAACAGATTGGCACAAAAGAAAGAAAAAAGGTGCTGTTCTTTTCAGAACCATGGGATGAGGGGGATACAAGACATTTACAACGGGGGTGGGAGCGGAAAATGGAATAATTGAAAAGAAATCTATGGGGGATTGATAAATAATGGAGAAACTGCTGAGGAAACCCCAATCTGCCTGGAGAACGAGACACCACTCAGGGGAAATAATAACTGTTCCTGTCCTTTACTGAAATCCCCTCAGCCATCTGCCTGTGGACACTGCCAGAACTTGGGATCCTGTACATTCCCTGTCCCAGAGCTGCTGCGGGACCGGAACTGCTGGGCCCTGCCCGGCCATCACCATCCAACAGGAGCTCTTGGGGTGCTCTACCAAAATAGAGTCTCATTTCCCTGGTACATTTTTTTATCTTTAAATGGAGTCTAACCACTGAAGTACAGAAAGATACAAAATAAACTTGAGGCAATCTTTGTAAATCATGCCATCAACTGCACAAAAATCTTCTAATTAATCTTTCAGCTTTCCAGAATTACTGAAGGTGGAATCTGGGGCTTTTTCTTCCCACACTGCACAGTACAAATTTGCCTTTGTTGAAACCTGGTCCAGCACACGAGGCACTGCTGCCAGTGACAGCAGCAGGAATCCAGAATGGGAATTCAGGAAAGCACAGACCCCAGTAACGCTATTTTTTTCTTAAATAAAATCCAGTAATTTGGGTTCCTTTAGGTAAAGAAATTGAGACGGGTATTATGGATCAGGTGCACACCTGAAATGCAGGGAAGTTTTTAATAGTTAAAGTTTGTGATACTCTAGAAAAGAATTTTTCTCTCAAAGGGAAACAGACTGCAGAGCATTAACACACAAACTACAAACTAGAAACAGTTAATAAAGTAGGAAGGTCTGAGAGTCTCCATTACTTGGATTTCAAATTAGTAAATTAAACAGCGACCACTTCAACAGAGGCAAAGCACTGGAGCCTCCCTAGAGAAACACTGGTCAATAATTCTGAAAGACTATCTTATAACAGTATTTTTGGCAAGGTGGTACAACGATGGATCCCTACAAGGGAAAGATGCTCTTCCAAATGAACTTTTACTCATCTGAGCTGTTCCAGGCAAACCAAAGAATCCTTTAGGTTGGAAATTACCTCCAGGATCATCAAGTCCCACCATTAACCCAGCACTGCCAGATCCATCACTAAACCACGTCCCCAAGTGCCACATCCAGAGTTCAAATATTCCCTTTAATCCGTAACATTTTTGTGCACGTCAAAGAATTTTCTCTTTTCCTTGGAAAACAATAATCACCAATTACAATCCCATGTGAAACTGAAGAAGCCAAGTTCAAATGTCCCAAGAGAAGCAGCTTAATATTTGAACACAATCCTTTACCCAAGTACTTGAAGCCCTATTTAACATCGCTGTGGTTGATGTGATGATGCAGAACTCTGGTAACAGCACCAGCAGTCCATGCACACCCTTTGAGGCTCCACAAAAGATTTACTCTTTGTGCTCCTGCACTTGCTCACACCCCGTGAGATTTTACATGAGTTAACAGGTTAATTGCGGAAACCCTCAGTTCTCCTGCTCGCAGCCCTCTGGTGTCTGCCTGGACCATTCCAGCTGCAATCCGAAGCAGCAGCAGGGAGATCAGCAGCTCTGAAATCACTCCTCTCATGGTTAATCACACTAATGATCGTTTAAGCAAATTAGCAGAGTAAGAAGCATGCACCGTGCAGATTAAGTGTGTGACTGGGAGCTAAAGCACAGTCAGTGCCAAGGACAGAGCCCACAGCTCCTCCAGCCCCAGAAACCTGAGCTCACGGAACTGAACCTCCTTTCCAGCCCCACAAAGCCTCCAGTACTTCTTCTCCCTTCCCACCCCATGTAAATTCCCAGAGAGCAAGGCAACATTTCAGCTAATTATTTAAAGCACCATGATTTGAGCCTTATGCTTTTTTCTGCAGCCAGGAGAACATAACAGGATGGTGGTCACAAACTCTTATTTTTCTATTATCCTCCCACTGGAAGCACCTTCCTAAAACACAATTTCTTCTTTGTGTGGCATCTCAGGATGTGCTACAGGAAACAGGCAAAAGATAAACACTATAAATCAGAGCTGCGTTAGTGTTGACATTGTCAGCAAACAAAGTTATTAATTATACATGTACTGGGAAAGCTGAAGAAAAATTATTTGCCCAAAGGGGAAAGGAATGGCAAAATTATGTTTTAAAGATTCTCCCCAAAGTGTGGCACGCAGCTTATAGTAAATCATTAGAATTTAGTGAAATGTTTGTTCTGCAGCCCTAACTCAGCTCTCAGACCTGTGAGCTGCTAGAAGCCCACCTCAAAAGAGACCTTCAGTACAGAAAAGTGACGTATTTGAAGTTCTACTTCAGCCTCTTTGGTTCTTCCCTGTGCATAAAGCCTCCCTGAGCTTCCCAGCCAACACCAGCTCCCTCCCTGTCACAGAGCCAGGGTGGGGTGAGGAAGGGGCCAGTTCCAACCCCTCAGACCCCCATCCAGCTTGGCCTTGGACACTGCCAGGGACAGGGCAGCCACAGCTTCCCTGGGCCAGGGCCTCAGGCCCCTCACAAGGAAGCTGTTGAGCACAATTCCTTGCTCACCCAGTGGCACATCCACCAAATCCACGACTGCTGAGACTGGGATCACCCAGGCAGGCTCTGATGCCTTGCACAAGCCCAGGCAGATGATTCTGTGGCTCTTCCCTCACCCACCTCCTCATTTCCCTTGTGCCTTAGTGCAGCTTCCAGCAGGATCTGCTCCATGACCCTTCTGGGAACAGAGGTGGCACTGACTCCCTGTAGTTCCCAGGGACTTTCATAAATGGTTTTCCATCAGGATAAACAAGGAGCAATAATTTGAGGCTGGAGCTCCAAAACACTACAGAGCTCATTGAGTTACGGAGCATGAAGCACAATTATCTTCAAAGGCTGCCAAAACTTTGGCATCTCCTTCAAGTCCCATTCCACTCTGCCACACTGCTATGGAAAAAATACATTGTCCTGCTAAGGGAACTGCTCTTGGGCTTACAGATACAACTCTTGACTGATAAGCAGCACTTTTTGGGAAGGTTTTGCAACTTGCATGACCACACCCACTGCAGGCAATACATAAAGAGAAATCCTGAGCAATCCTAATTCTCTGCAGTAATCCATCAGTGATGGGGAGGTTCCAGGGGCCCTTCCAAGAGTTGTAACTCAGGCTGAGCACAAATTCCTTTTATTCAAATTGGGTTCACAGAACTAAGTGCTTTACTGAAACTAAAACCATCTGAAATGAGACACACAACCTGGGGAATGGCACTTCCAGAGCACAGGGTGCTTTGACGCACCATAGCACAGCAATTGATATCCTCACCTGCAAAGTACTTTGGTTCCTGTTATCTTGAGACCGTATTTAAGCTCCTAAGGATGTGAAAAAAAGAGATCAACCTTTGAGTCAGCACTTGAAAACAAATAAGACCAGCAGAGCTGCCACAATTTGGGACTGCTTACAAGAATATTCAATATAAAAATAATGTTCCGCCCTTCATTAACCATTAACCAGCCTACTTTGAGCCTGGTTTCCTCCTGTGAATATCTTGGATCCTGTTCCCATTTCCCTCCAGGCCTGCCCCCAGCACCCCTCTGGAGAGGGCACCTCCAGGAGCACAAAACCTTCTTTAGCCAGCTCACACCTGCCTCCAAGGCTGCCCATCTCCTACAGAACACTGAACTGTTTAACTTCCACTGGCACCATAACCAAACCCTGTTTACTCCAGGAACCCAAACTCCACTGTGGTTTTCCTTTAAGTTACTCTCCTCATGAAGACAAACTAATTAACTGCAAGACTGCATAGGGAATCAGCCACCACAGATAAGAGCCCTCCTCCTTCCCACAAATTACCAGATTGTTTCATTCCTGCAACTTTGGGAGAAACTTCCCTGCCAAGGACTAGAGTTTGGATAATGAGACAACCAGTAATGGCAATAATCTGGCTCCCGCTAGAGAAATCAATTATCTGGTGGATGAGAGTCAGCTTAACCATCATAAAAATTTAACTTGAAAGAACGTCTATATTCACTTTATGGTATGGGCTCTCTCAAGGCTAATTGATGTGTGGTGTTTCTCAGCATTTCCACTTTAATATCACCCTCAGTTTTCATCACGAAATTTGGTGGTGTGAAAACAGCACAAAAACTTTCTGCTGAAATGGAAAAAAAAATTAAATCCCATAAATTCAAAAATTAAACTTGGCGCTTGATTCAACCAATTAAAATGGAAGGATGACCCTGATGCACAGAGAAGAGCACTCGCCATTTAGGGCACAACTCCTACAAAAAGAGCTCTCACTTCAAGGAAAAAGGCATTTTAACGAGCTGCTTAACTTACACATTCACATTTCTTGGAAGTCTCTGGCATGTGCAACTTAAAAATTACTACTGAATCTTTCAGCTTTTAGTTTGCAATTGAAATTGTGTCATCTCTCTTTGATGGGGAATAAAACCAGTATCAAAACCCCTATAGCTTATCTCCAGTACATATATCTACTGTATCCTTGAAGCCTGACAAGCATCCAAGAGCACTTGGGACCATGAGCTGGGCTTACCTTTCCTACAGCACTGGATGAAAAACACGCTGCAAAACCAGTAAATCCTGTGCTGGGCAAAGCCTGGTCCAAGTTAAAAGCACATTTTTAATTTGGAGACCAAACAAAAAACCCACCCCTAAATATGAACCTTGGGCAAACCCTGCATTTTGTGTTAACTGCCTGTCTAGGCCAAAGGCACAGCCTCAGCTTATTTTTTTAAATGCCATTTCGGGGAAAAAGGATTTCTTTCCCTAAAGCAGCAGCTGGTTCAAACCCCTGTTAACATGATCCTCATTTATTAGAAACTCTGGCTGAAAGAGAAACCAGCTTTTACAATTCCCTCAGTCCAATATCACTTTCGACACTGTAGATATTTAAGACACTACTGCTTAATTTAGTAACATTTTCATTATCCCCAAGGATTACTCAAGAACATTTACAAGGAAAACCATTTGTGTGAATTGTATGGGTTACTGATAATTTGGTTTTGTCTTTCTTAATGGTATTTTTTATAAATATATCTATATCTCATAAAGAGGTTTTTTTTAATTCCACATGTACCTCATCTTCCTGGCATGTGCAGTTCTGGATCATACCTCCCAAATCCACATACCATTCCATTATGGACTTCCATCCCAAAGGATCTCATCCCTGTCCTCATTAACCCCTGCCCATTTTGGGGCTGTTTTGCAACTGTTTTTTCAGCGCCACAAAAATCCATTTGAGAACGCTGCAGCACCTCTGTAACACAAAGACAACTTTTCCAGATAGAATCAGACTGTCCAAGGAATTCCAGATGCTTCATGAACAAGAACCTCATGATTAAAGGTTGTCAGGTCTTTGGAAAAGAGACTTTGCAAGAGGAAAAGCCTCCCTTGCAGCAGGATTATCTGGGACCTCCACACCCCATGGTCCTGGGGATGGACCATACGGAGGGGCTCCACATCATCCCTGTCCTCACCATCAGGATCATCCCGGGATCTTCCCAGCCTTCTCCTGGCCACAGGGATGCCACTGACCACACGTACAGCACAAGGCACACACAGCAGCTTCCCCTGCTCAGCCTCGACCCCAGGAAAGGCTGGAAAACCTTCCCAGCCCCGAGCTGCCAAGTGCCTGCCCACCCGGAACACAGCAGCAAGGTAGAGATCATGGCCTGCCAGGGCTCCCCTGAGCTTCTCCTACAACACATTCCACTGTTCTCTGACACAGACTGTTAAACATCTGCACTGCTACCAAGGAATCCTTTATATTCCAGCAAAGCTCCTTGGTGACTTTTGGAAATACAACTACAGAAAACAAATGCCGGTGCCCCCAGCAAGAACCACAGCAAGCTCTCTTCAACGCATCAAGGGCTGGACACACGTTCCTCCTGGTCTTAGAAAAACATCATGAAAGACCAAAAAACCAGCAAACTTACACCAGTCCAACTACAGAACAAGATTTAGACACTGAGCAGGAAAAGCAGAGGTTCTGTTGGGCCCAAGCCCTGAGAACAGTTCTCAGTCTTCAACGCAAGAGTGGGACTTTTGCATGATGCAAAGATAATTTTCTTTTGGGGGAAGTTTACCTTTAGTATTAAAAATAACACTTCTCCTGAAGATGGCCTTTTCTGGTGTCCAGGTTGTAGTGGGTTTGTTCGCA
>VYZQ01005167.1:0-44095 GCA_013400655.1 Mystacornis crossleyi
TTTGCTTTCAAACCAGTACATTAATAAAAATTATATGTAATAAGACTTTTAGATGAAGTATCCCACTTCAAGAATTAAGGACATCAAATACTATAATAAAAAAGGCCATCCAAAAACCATCACATTTCTTGAGCTGAAGTGTTAATTAGTACATTTATGTGGGGCTATAGAAATTAACATGCTGTGAGTATCTCCCTCCACAAGCCCAAGCACCTTGGTGTACATACAGCACAGATACACTGTATTTATACTGTACCATCTTAGTGATTTCACCCCACTGACATACATTTTCTGGCTAACTTACCATATGCTTTTCAGATGGTATTTATACTCCAGTTTACAGGGGAAATACTAATATTGGACACCTAAGATGCTTATCACCCATCACCTTAACAGCAAGTTTTAAATGATAGCAAAATTTTAATGTCATTAAAATAAGGAATTATATTTTTATTACTAGAATTCTCACTAAAATGTGTAATTTTCTATCTGAACATAACTCATAAATCAAGAGATAAAACATCGAGTACAATGCCTGTTCATGTCACACACTCCCCAATGACCCTTACAGAAGTTTAAATACGATTCTTCTCTGAACCACACAATACACATGCAGGTGGTAGGTATGAGGTTTTCTGGTGATTGCTATAGTACATATCCAAGTCTGGAACAGAACTACAAATTATTATTTTTGAGGATAACTAGCATGACAAGAAAGCAAATACTGTAAATGCCTTTGAAAGTTTTCGTTGATCACACTGTTGCACATAAACTGCTGACAGTTTAAAGCAGTATTTATGTCAGTGCTGACACACTGAATAAATACCACCAGAATACGCTAAATACTTGTGATTTAGCAGCATCTTTTTCCATCAAAATAATCCTGGGAGTCAGGTAAACACAGTCTCAAGTGTTTTTTATTGAGCATCTCAATCTGCCTGATTAGACATTAGATTTGAATCTTGCTGGGTAAGGATGATGGCAGGGCCAACGCCAGACTAGGTGACAGCACCATTACTGTTTTCCAAAGCTAGGTCCTGCATCAATGTTAGCTTTGCCAGGTGTCAGCTGCAATGGAATCCTGGGGTAGCTGACTTAAAAAGGAGATAAACACTATATTCTTCAAATTGAAAAATTTTCCCCGGGATAGGAATGAAAATAAGTCTGGACCACACTAGACTGATGAAAATGAATACATTCTGCCCCATCTTGTAATCATTAAGATGGATTTTTATCTGCTTTCACCACTTTGAAAGAACAACAGACAAACTAAGAAAAGCTCAGGGCCAGTATCTTTTATTATTTCCTAATTATTTTAATTACCCTGGAAAAGTTACCCAGAAAAAGTATAGCTTTCCAAGGAGCACATCTTTGTATCTCAAACAATAATGCCTCATTCTCCATTCTGCTGACAAGGTTTGCTCAAACTGCAGAATTTTAATTACTGCCCAAACTAGTATCCATCCTATTATTTTTCATTAAAAAACAATTCAAATTGTAAGTGGCCGCTAGTCATTAAAATGTACTTTTCTTCAACTGTAAGCACATTTCTGAATGATTTCAGGTGAGCCAGTAAGGAACTGTTAACTGCTGAAGATATATAAATAGCAAATAAAAGCACTTTAGGAGTCTTCTTCCATAGGTACATCCTCTTGTAGCTTCTGCACCATTTTGTCCTCCAGCTGTTTTGGTGTACCTTCAAACAAACAAAAAAAATCAAATTCAACATATTTCTCTAAACCCAAATAACTGCTTTTCCTTGAACAATATATGTGTCTATTCCAGGTGAAACAGCCTAAATATATTGCTTGAAGAGTTGCTCAGGAGCAAACCCATCAAGCTCAAAGGTATACACTGCTAACTTCCATCACCTTCTAAAACCTGTTTTAGCAGAAAAGCCGATGCTGTTTATATGCAAAATCTGAAATGCAGTCAGACCTGTGTTTTCATCTGCTATGACAAACTGATACAGCTGCCAATACCTGGCAGAACCTTGCAAAGAACTATAAAAATTCATTACTTATTACAGATCAATGGCCTTCTCACATTAGTTTATACATGAAGATTTAAGCCCTCCTGAATTCTGTGTTGGACAGCAAGAATGTTAATTCTCAATAAGATGACCAAAAAGAAAAACAAAGAAAAAAAAAATCCAAGATTTAGATTTGATTCTGCTCTCTACCCAGTCAGAATTGCAGAATACCAAAAAGGCATCTGGTGTTTGACCAGCAGATGTACCACACACTACTGTGCATCATTCATTCAACACAAGCAAAGCCAAACACAGAAAGAAACACTTGAGTTTATTCTTTTGAATTCAGACCTTTTTTTTTCGCCTCAAAAAAAGAAGGGGGGACAGATTAAACCAAAGTTTATATATCTCCTGACAAAAATCTAAGAAAAACCACAGAGCAGATTTCTAATTCATATCTAATAATGAAGAAACAAAATCACTGGTAATTTCTACAAAACAAGAGCTAATGGAAATGTTTTTAACTTGTCTTCATTACTCCACTTCATTAAGCATATTTTTTAAAATAATTAATTTATTTAAAATGTGACTTTACTGAAAGAACAGTATTTTCATGGAAGTTCTGTTACACTCAGTGAAATACAAAAAAAGCTGCTCTCACAATTAACTGACAAATTCAAGCAGCAAAGTTGAACTCCTTTATATCATTCACTGGTAGAGCCTGTTGAGTTCAACTAAGCAGTTCAAAGGGAAGACTTAGATAAATGTATTGGTTAACAAACATGCAGTTCGTGGAGCACCAGGTATTTGCTGCAATTTAAAACACTCAAAATAAAGAAGAGAAAGGATGAATGCTGGACTGGATAAATAAAAAAGAACAAAGACACTGCTTGTATTTAGTGGCAAGAACTATTCTCCATATTCAACAGACTAATTGTAAGACAAGTGTACAGGATTACTGATCTGTAGAATGAGTCATTCATCCTAAAACTGTGCAAGCAAACCAGTAAAGCAAATTCTTACCTGCGTGGGGAGCACGAAGAAGGTGGATATTCTGTTTGACTTCTTTGATGTCTTCTGCCTTCTGTAACTCTTTGCTCTTCTTTAATCTGGGAAAGGGGAAAATTCGATTTAATTACTTTCAAAGAGGAGATGTATGCTTTCATTTTAATGCATGGTATCTCTCGCTAAAGATTCGTATAGGCTGTAAATAACTATGATTATGAGGAAATAAAGATAAAAAGTATTTGAAAACCAATTCAACAAAATACTGGATACAAAACCACAAAAAAATGCAGCACGTACCAACTCCTATCAGAAATTTGTTTAAATTCAAGACTCTGTATAACGAACAAGTACTACATTACAGTTATTATCATCGAGTGTCCAAAAGCTGCATTTCCTTGGACAGCCTTGTAATGCAGAGCAGAGCCCACCCAAAGTATTTTACCCCATTCCTTGGATGACTGTGTATATACAAAGCAAATAATTCTTTAAAACTCGATCATCCCATTTCTGGAAAGGCTGTCTAACACAGACACGAGAGGGTTTCTCGTCACAGAAATAATTCTCACCTGTTCATAATAAATCTGGCTTGGCGTTTTTGCTTTATTTCCTCCACTCTCTTCATTGCATCCACTGAAATAAAGCAGAAGTTGTTTTAAATGTGTTTAAATCCCTGCAGCAGAAAATCCATGCTATTCTTGCAAAGCAGCTCTGCCAGTACTCCCGTAATACATAAATACCAGAGGCAACTCTTACGCTATACAGAGGAAGCTGTTCCTTCTTCAAAGAGCAGGAGGATAAGGAAATATTCTGTGTAGCAACTATGATTACTTGAATTTTACAACTTATTTATGCTTCCACTTTTGTGCCTACACATAATTTCTATTGTTAACTATTACCGCAAAAGACTCTGCTTGAAAACAGATGCAAGTTACCACCTTCTCCTTTGTGGCATTCATTCACAATATAAGTAGTTCTCCCATTTTATAGCAATTGATTCTATGAAACAAACTGAAGTGGAACGAGCACAAACATAGAAACAACTGCATCAGCGTAAAACGCTTACATTGGGAGCGTCTTAAAAAGCTGGAAAACCCCTAAGGGGTTTTGAAGACAATAATTCAAAATAAAGGACTCCTGGTCCTCATTTTCTAACCAGTTTCGGGAAAAAAACCATCAAGCGAAACTCCACACCTGTTGGCAACTCAACCCTCCTCCACACGCTAAGAATTTGGACATGATTTCAGTAACGTCAAACAATCACTACAAGCTGTCAACGCTCTAGGTCGTCTTTTGAAAACACACTCGTGCTAAGTACAAAATCCGTCTTTTGGTTTTTTCTTCTAATGACTCACCAGTCTTGTTCCACAGCTCTCTCTGGTATTTCACTGGTTCGTTCCTACGTTTTTCAAATTCTAATGAATTATCCTGTAACAAGAAAAAGTAAACACAGACTATACGCAGAAGCATATTTAGATCAATACATTCTTACTACAGCATTCACTCATATAACTTCATATTTTATGGGATTTTTTTCCCCCTTTTCAGAAGCTCCGTTCCTAGACTTGAACAATCAATAGAGATAAATATGAGAAGGAAATCGAGTGGAGTGTTTGACCTCAAAGTGTCAGGAGCCACGGGGATTTGTCTGAAGAGAACTATTTACCACAACACCTCCCTCAGCTATTTTCTATTCAGCAAGACAAAAGGAACAGAGAAAACCCATGTGGAATAGGAAATACACAGTAGATTAGACAAGTGGAAGGCAAAATTGAAAACCTGTAGAGTTGAAAGCATTTATTGCTGGACAAGTAAGTTCTACTCAACAGCTTGTAATTTTGAAATGGTTAAAAAAAAAAACCAACAACCCAACCACTATTTCATTTTAAGAATATTGAAACAGTATGATTTGAAATTGTGAAATATTTCAATCAATGACTCTGGCATTTGGGACAGCTGCCACCCCCCAACCATGTTCCCTCACCCCCATGAGCTGAAGAGGAAAAAACAGTTTCCTGATTTCTTTTATGCCAGGCACACTTAGCTTTATATCAGTTTTATCTGAGGACTTCTCCCTGCCCAAAGGCTGTTTTTTGTTGAGGTAAAGCTGAGTTACACAGCACTAAGTTCATGTATTTGCTTTATTCTTAAAATACATTACGTATCTCGAAATTGGAATATATTGTCACCTATATAGACACGTATAAAGTAATTTTAAATTCAGTTATTTTCAAAAAGGTAATTCAACATAGCCAGAAACAACTCAAAGGCAAGAAACACAATTACTGAAGATGCTAATTAAACACGGCTTTTCAGAGTCACATTAAAAAATAAAACCATATTCTTTCCCTTGAAAGATCCACAGAAGGCAGTAAATCACTGTGTCAAAACACTTAGTAAATTTTTAATATTCTGTCAAAAATAGGTAATTAAGTCACAGTAATTCTTAAAATTGTTTAAGGACTGTCCCACCAAATGTGAACGTTTAATATTTTTACCACTGAAGCAAATTTGTTTTGAAATTGCATTTGAGGTCTCATGTTTTTCAAACATTCCTATCTATGCAAAGACTGCTCCTACACATTGTAAGCTTTTAAGGAGACTTTACAGGTAACTATTTCAGGGGTCTACACAAAGAGACTTCCTGAGGTACCTGGTAACTCAGATTATTTCTGCAGAAATACAACGACAAATTCTGTATGTACAGAGACTAGAAGATTTATTGGTAGGAAAAAATGCCTTGGACTTGGGAGCCACCACGTGTTACCAACAGACACCTGATACACTGGCTTCCATCGCCAAGTGGGAAGATCCAAGCTTTAATCAAGATGAATGAATAGCTCATTCTCAAGAAACTCTCACATTCTCTTCCACAATCCCTCTTTTCTCGAGCTCATTTCATTAAATGCTTTAAGCCACCTAGCCCAGCCTGTCTGCCATGGGAAGAGCCATTTTAGTGTGCTAATGCAACGTGTGAACCAGTTCAGCTTCTTACCACTGTCAGTTCTTTGCCAGCTGCTTTACGGAAAGCTTTAGTCCATCTCATCTTTCTGGGATTTCGCTTCTTTTTAAAGTTTCTGTGGCATTTTGATTTGCAGAATCTAAATATCTTTAAAAAGAAGGGGGTGATAAAAAAGAAAAATCTTAGTCAAATCATGCTGTTCCTGCCCCATTGCAAGTGTGATATCAAACACTACGGTTATTCTAACAATACTGCTCATTAGAAATTATATTCATCTTTCAAATGCCGGTATTTTAACAGAAAATACAGCAATAAAAAAATAATTTCAAGCACTAATATTGTTTTTTCATTATAAAGTCATTTTCACAGCTGCCAGGGATAAGCACGAGTACTTACAATTAAGCTGATTATCAATAAAACATACCTGAGTTGTGAGACTTATAATCTGCAAAACTAACCATAAAACCAAACCTGTAGTATGAACAAACAATTTTCTACAGCTGCCAGCACTTTTTAGATACAGTACCATCCTGAGAAAAACAGTCCTCACACCTCTCACACTGAATGCAACACAGGCACAAAAACGTCTGTTTTCTGGGATGCAGCCTTAAACCCCAGAGATTACCCCGCAGCAGTACTAAACATATTAGTTAAGTCCTGGACTGAATTTACTGAAAGCTGTTAAAGCATACGCCAACGTTTTAATTGGCCTTTTTATTTTTTCCCTATTTTTCTACACATTCTACAGAATGCTGGACTCTTCAGAATTACACGCTATTTGTGAGTTTCTGAAAACCCTGTTTCTCTACAGCCATACTCTCCTTCCCATCTAAGTCAATTCTAAAGAAAATTAATAGAAAATATGAAACTTTTAATTAAGGCAATCATCTTCGAGTAACTTTTTTTTTTTTTTTTTTAACACTCTTCTACCACATTTTTTCACCTCAGCTCAGGTACACCTGCCATTGTATTTTGCCTTTTCACACATTCTCTGTTCACAACTAAACTGCCACTGTGCTATCTTGTCTAAAAACACACCCCTTGTGGCCGTTCTGAGCTCACAGACCCGTGTCAGCGCGCATCCACCCCCGAGCTCCCCGGAGCTGTGACTCAAGCGAGCAGCGCGGCACGGCCGGGATCTGTTCTGACGTCTGGCAACGGAAAGGAAGCGATTTGCGCAAGCTTCGCTTCACACTGGGGGCTCCAGTGCCCCGCAGCAACGATGAGGAGCACGGCAGAGGCTGGAAAATTATACACAACATTTTGTGTACAGACTTGTCAGCCCGGTGCAGAAACCAGAGCGCCGTGGCCCTGCCGCTCAGACAGCCTCAGCTGGGTGAGTCACATCAGATCCCGGAGTCACAGCTCTTCCCAGAGCCCCACGAGGGGCACGCGGGCCCTCAGCGCCTGCCCGCGGTGCCTGCAAAGCGCACTGCTCAGAGCCGAGCACCCACTAGCTGCCGCCACCTGAAATTAAAATCTGAAAATTAATGTATGAGGATTCTGCGTTCTGCGAAGTGTATTATTTCTTACTGAAAGCAAATAATTCCGCCCCCGCTCCTGCCGACGGCCATAGCAGCTGCCAAATTACTGCGTCGCTCCAGGTAAAATATCAGGAAGACACGAATTTCGCAGATTCAGAAAATAGTCAGAGTTGGAGCGGACCCACGAGGGTTACCGAGTCCAGCTCTGTAAGTAAATGGCCCGTACAAGGATCGAACCCAAAACCTCGGTGCTCTCAGCATGAGCACTGCGCTCATCTCGGGCTCCCGCCCACCCAAACACACGGGCGGTGCGTGCGGCCTCCGGCGCGGCCCCGTGCCGATCGCAAGCAGCGGCCCCGGCCCGGGACAGGGGCTCCGGCTGTGAACGCCCCGCGTGAGGCGCGGCCGGTGACAGCGAACCCCTGCGGGAACCGCCGGCACAGGCCGGGCCGGCACAGGGAGCGGCCGTGAGCGCTGCGGGGAGAGCGGCTCCGGTGCCGGTCGGGCGGTACCTTGCAGTCGTTGCGCACAAACATGACGCCGTGTCCCGGGTAGATGGGCCCCGAGCAGAAGTAGCACTTCTCGATGCGCATGGCGGCCGCGGCGCGGGCGGAAGCGCGGCCCAGCTGACCGGAGGCGGTGGCGCGGGGCGGGCCCGGCTCCCGGAGCGCCACCGCGCCCCCTGCCGGCCCTGCCGCGCCCGCCCTCCACCGGCCCTGAGCGGGCCCGCGCGGGCACAAGGCGCTGATGTCTGTTTGTAAAGGAAAAACTGTGTTCCAAGGGCGAGAAATTTACTCATCGGTGCTAACGTATGGATAGACACAGTAACCCAAGGAAAAGAAATGAAGTTCGACATAGATTTTTAACTCTACAGTTGAGTCACTGTAAAATTCGGGCAACAGTTTCTGTGCTGTATTCGTATCTGCAAAATCCAAAATCCCACCAAAATTTGAAGTCCTGTCTAAAACCAATGGCTCTGCACACCATATAGGTACCTATTACTCCCCTTCGGTTCCCTCTCTTAGAGTTACCTGTTTATTGTGAAAAGTCCTAAATCCTAGGCCCTATCCCTTCCTGAATTCTTGGGAATTGGAGGTGGTCTTCTCCCTGTTCTTCAACTGTAGGACGCTGTCCCAGCTCTGAGTCTGAAATCTTCCTCATCACATAAGTCTTTACCACCACAGTTCCTGCTTCTCCATTTAAAAGATTTTAACCACCTGAGAATCTGGTGAAAAATCCCTGTGCTGAATTGCATGTGCCTCTAAAACAGTTGTTGCTTTCTGGTTTCTAGAACAACAAAAAAACCAACGCAGTCAACTTGGTGCTGTATTAAGAAATACTGGAGGAAGAAAGAAAAATTGCTTTAGCACAGTGGAGTCATTTACCTTATCAGCACTAAGGCTGTCTCCAATCTTTCTGAAAACCAGACCTCAGCCACATCTGCTGCAGGAGAACCAGGCTGGAGCACAGGACTGTACAGGATGTTAATGACTCTCACACGGCAGGCCAGAGCAAGGGCTCTGCGGCTGTCACAGAGGATGGCAACCCAGGTGATAAGAGGAAATACTAAAGACACACACAAAATCCAATTTTATGAGGGAAGCTATGAAGACAACAAGTTTACAGCTAGAGGCAAAACCAAAGAGTAAACAAGTTTGCTTAGGTCCAGGGCTGTTCTCCTTTTTCAGTTTGATTACTCTGAGTTTCCTGCCTATGCAATTTTTTTCCCCATGGGCTGCATTTATTTCACTTTTCCTGGCGGAGGAAAGCTTTTCCCTGGCAGAGTCACATATTGTGAAGTCTTTGGTGGCTTCTACAATTTAAACACTTTGAATTACAGACTGTCAGCAATATGTCCAACAAGATAGGATGTGAGTGCACAGTGATAATAAAAGTGTTTAGCATTACACTTTCACCCACAGCTCCTTTTTTCACATCAAAGCACTAATCTCCTCTACAAGCCATTATGTTGTAGATTTGAAGTGCTTGTTCCTGACTAAAAGGCAATATAGATTGAAGGTTGCTGGTGACAGAATCCAGATTAACTATAAAAAAAACAGTATGTACTTCTACTCCCTTAATAGTTATTCACAGACAGAATTAGGTGTCCAGCTGAAAAACAGCCTCAGTGGAGGAAGAGATTTTGCAGCAAACCAAGTGGCTCATTTGTTTCTGACATAGATTACTACAGCAAGAATTGTTTCACCAAACATCTCAACTCACTACCTTAAACTCATACACTTCACAAAGCAACACAGCAAAGCTCTGATCTGCAAGTATTTACATACCTGTACAAGTTCCCTAATAAAAGTAAAAGAACTGTCATACACAGTCATATGAAAGAATGAACTGTCAGGCAAATGCACTTGTAGGATCAGGTTCAGAGACATATGATCACATTGGGTGGAAGACATCTAGAGCAAAAGCACTGCTCAAAGCAGAACAAATTAATACCAGGCTCAGGGCCACTTCCAGTTTAGTTTTTAGTGTCTTCAAGGAGGGAGAGATTTCATAACCTTCCTCAGCTCCCGTTCCAGCTTCTGACCACTTGGTATGGTGACAGTCTTTTTCTGCTATTTAATCTTAATTTTCAAGAGAACGTGTCTCTCTAGCCTCTTTCCTATCCCTGTGCCCTCTGAGATAGGTCTGGCTCCACCTTCTGTGTATCCTCCCATTATAGTTCAAGATAGCAGAAAGGTCTCCCTTACCTTAAAGCTAAGCAAACTCTCTTCTGTCTATTCCTAACCCTTGTGCTCCAGCTCTCTGATCCTGGTGGCACCTGTTGGACTCACTCCAGAGTGTCAATGTCTTTCTTCTGCTGAGGTGTCCAAAACAGGGCACAGAACTCCAGACAGTCTTACAATTACTGAAGATAAGGAAAACCTGACTTTCCCAGCCTGCTGCCTTTATTTTACCAGTGCAGCCCTGGATACAGCTGGCCTTCTCTGCCACAGCAGCACACTTTTGGCTTCTGGTCAGCCTGCTTCGGAACAGGATGCTCATCCCCTTTTCTGAAAAATGTTTTGTCAGCTAGCGCTGCCACATAAGGTTATTGCGGCCCAGATGTAATACCCAGTGACACTTGCCCTTTTTAAACTTAATGAGGTTTAGTTCAGCTCATTCTCTTAGCTGTCAAGGAACCTCTGAATAGCAGCAATGTCCTCCAGCCTATTATAACCTACCTGGTAACAGACACTGCTCTTGATGGGAGCAGTTACTCTGAAAAATCAGGCTCCTTACCTTTGTAGAAGCAATAAAGTTGATGAGACGTATAGTTTGATTCCCTTTGCTCTGAACAAGTGACATGCTCAGATGAGCAGCTTTCTGAATGTCTTATGAATACAGAACTGATGCCTCCATTGTCTTCTCTGGGTTCTCTGGTTCTCCTGGCATCACCCAGGATTCACCAGGCCCCGTCTGACTGGTTTGGTCAGGGCAAGAGAGGGTCACCAAGAAGTATCTCGGCCACAGCACAGACCTTGGACACATTTGAACAAAGAAACCTCACAACACACAGGAACAGTGCAGGACACAGACTGACATTGAACTGAGACAACAGGAAATGTTACAATTCAGTTCAACAGTGCTGGCAAATTTCATATCAGGAAGGTTTAACTATTTCATATTATAATAATAAGAAATCCTGTGACAATCCATCTTAATGGAAATCCTTTCCAAAACTTTGCTCAATTATAGATCAGTGTCTCCATCATACACTGAAGGGAAACAACTTTTCTTGAAGTAACAGTTTCTCATCACATAAGAATTCTTGTTTCTCTGTTTTTTAAAACTAATACTAGTCTAGTAAGAAGAGTGTAATTTACTGTCAAGAAACATTGACTGTGATTTCTCATAAGAGTTTAAAAGGGAACAAAAGTTTTGTCACACAATAATTAAAACAGATAAATCTTATGGCACATTTCAAAGGCTGACATCAAAGCAATTTTATGTAGATCCTCTTTGTAAACAGTTGGAAATAATAGGCATGACACAAATATGACAGTTTCAGTATTTAATATCCAATTTAAACGTAAGTATTCAAAAGGAAATATTTTTACACTATTTCAGTAGTCACTTAGCTCAACAGCTGGTTGCAATAATCCTTAAAGTTTTCAGCAACTGGATGGAGTTATAAGCATGAAAACTCCCATTTTAAGTTAATGCACGACAAAGTTCCACTGCAACCCTCCGAAAAGCAAAGGGTTACATTAAAAGAAATTCAGACACTGAAGTACATTGAAATGTATTGTGTCTTCCAGTAGAGCTTCTAACTCCACTGGTCAGCAATGTGATGGTAGCTTCAAAAGGCACTCTGAATTAAACTACAGTAACTCCGGTCTACAAGCATTTTAGAAGTGGCCTAGAAAAAAACAAAATCCTATACTCGCATAAATTGCTTTTATCTCTGTCCTAGCCCCAGAGCAGTCAAATTATATTGCACTTTTAAAATATTCTGTGTAGGCTGTGATAAAAATCTAATATTTACACATTGTGTTTGTTAAAGAACAATGCATTACTGTGTAAAATATTTTAAGAACCAAGTTTTAACACTTATTTTTGTATTAATTAATATAACCAGAAGCTACATCAAATATTTTTTTTTCTTAGATCCTATTCTAGAAACATTTTTGGTCCTTCCTCAAAAAATTGGTTACGCTGCAATTCATGTTCAGAACTGGTAACAATACTTGCCTGAAATTGCAGTAGTTAGAATATTTAAATAAATAAATACATAATTTCTAAAGAAGCAATAGCTTTGGAGTTCTGTAAACAAGCTGCTGTGGAAGGTCTGTAACAAGACTCAATTTGGCATGTTATGACTTTAATTGGCAATACCATACAATTATACAACCTCTGCCAGGGTAGAAAACAGTTTGGTAGGCACATCTTATAAATCAGTCTGGGCAAAAGCCCCAAAAATACTGATTGTTTCCTAGGTCATTTGAATAAATAAAAATGGTTAGAGTAACACGATCCACTGAAACCAAAAATTACATTTATGTGATCCTTAGGGGGAGGAAAGAAAAGTAACTCTATACTTTTTAAAATGCAATCTAAAGGAAATGAACAAGCCATAAATAACTATATGATAACCAAGACGGACAGGACACAAAGGTTGGCAGAATAAAATGAGCATTATAAATTCATAGAAATACTGATCTACAGAGCTAGTATCTTAGCTGCATCTCACCAGAAGACAATAATTATTCATTTCTCAGTCCAAATTTGAAGAAATATTCTCAATCTGTGTTTGGTAAAACAAATTCAGTGCAAAGCACCAACTCTGATGAAGTTTTGCTGACATCTAGGTTGCCCTACATTCCTGTTAAAACATGAGTAGCAATATGAAAGAAATATAACAGATGCACAGTTACGCCATTTCCATATAAATTTACGTATATGCATGTTCTAGAAATTCAGATGATGTCAGGAGGTCTCATAAGCTGCGTTGGATATATTTGATAGAGTACAGCTGTAGCTTACACGTTCAATTACATGACCTGCCCCAAGTGCTCTGTGTGCACACCCCTGTGCTTCTCTGGAGCCTTTTATTCTGTACTGAATAGCTTCCCTTTGGTTTTCACCACTGAAAAGAGATGGTTTAGGAGAGCAAGGAAAAGCTACTCACAGGCTTTTGTGGAAAAGACAGGATGTGCCCGTTAAAATTGTTATTAATTGGTGAAATGATTAAATGTTTCTGTTTAAAATCAAGAACCAAGTTGGTAATCTTGCTGTTAGGAGACACCAAAAGCTGTCACAGTATCTAAACTAAATGCCTACTCCGTGTAGTTAATGGAGACTTCCAAGTGCAACTGAAAACCCTTCAATTCAGCAGCCTACCCTTTCTGGCTGCCCATAGAGACATGTTTCTGAATTTGGTAATGAAAATTCCTCCCGAGTAGAGCATTAGAGGAACATCCAGTGCTAAACCAAATTAAACCTTTGTCCCACCACTAATAAACTGTAGACCTTGCAAGTGAAGGTCAATGTTGTTTGAGAGGAAGCAAATAAAAATTAGTATCAAGAATTAATATAGCTCATTAAATAACAACACAAAGCGACTTGTCCCGAAGTTAAACAGGTAAGCTGCGACTGTACTATATCATACACATTAAACTTAATTGGAACTGAGCTAACAGCCACATCTGCCTTTTTCTTGCTCCTCATTCAGTTGTTCTGTAGAGCTGTGCCCATTGGAGCGCACCACCCCCTCCGGGATCCAGGATTTATCCACACATCGTTCCATGCGCTTCATAATGAGGTCAAGCAGAGTTTCAATGGCTTTGCTTACATTATTCCCATTTGCTGCACTGGTTTCAAAATACGGTATTCTGCAGAAGACAAAAAATATAAACTTACATCACACAGTTGTCACTCACGGGAGAAAAAAAACAATGCAGGATTACTGCCACATACTTAGAAATCACACTAAGACTGTCACTGCTACTCCAGAGAAGAGAGACACTAAGTGCTCGGAGGTCTGACATGCAAAAGAAACTAACAAAGAGGCTGACTGAAGGTAGGGCAGACGGGCAAGTGTTGATGGAGTCCACGATTTACAGAGGCGCTTGTCAGTATGAGTTCCCAGTGCTATGCTCCTGAGGTCTGCTTTTTCAAACTCTGTTCCATGCAGGAGATGCAGTTAGTCCAGAGCTGATGTGAATAGAAATCAGTAAGGAGAACACTGGTGCACACAAGGACATATAAAGTAATTGCAAGAGAAGGAATGCTGGTACGGCCATTTCTCCGCAGGCAAGGCAGTAAAGACTCAGTGTGGTACTCTTATCGCTACCCTACAGAGGGTGACTTTCTTCTATTGACACCACAACTCTAAACTTTCTCACATAAAAAAAGAAATCTCAGTGCTCAGACCACTTTTTCCTTGTCAAAAGTTTCTGGCACCTCGGTTTCTAAAGTACATTGTTTGTTTTCTTTATTGCTGCGGATCAGGATGTTCCACTGCGGGTCCACGGGCTGTGGCCATCTCGGCTTTGTGCTCCCCACAGCGTGGTGCTACAGCAGCTGCGTTTGCATTACTGCCCAGGAAACTGATACCGTCACTTCAGAATTTTAAGTACTTCTTACTTAACTTGCAAGACTCAGTGAGTGGCCATAAGTACCTTACTGTCTCTGTGCAGGTCTCTTGCAATCTGTTTCAAATACATCACATATCAGTACGAGGCCTTTCCATAGAAGGGGATGTTCACTATCTCGCACTTTTGTTAACAGAAGACTGTTCACTGCTGCACGATTTTTCTTGCCTCCCCCTCAGGAGAAAGCGACTCCTAGCAGCTATCCTGTCACCTCTACAGGGCAGAGAACTTTGTAACTGCCTACAGATTGGATGTGATTCACAACCTTGACTCTTAGCTCACTATTGCTAAATTAAGTTGCATTTTCAGCCAAAAAGATATAGACTTCAAAAATTATTTTCAGAAGTCACATGCAAAGAGATTTAAGGTATCGTCGCACGCCATCTGCTGCTGTTTAAAACCTCTTGCTCCTTCACAAGCAGCTGGGTAAAGTACCATATGCACTTGCTGTTGTCTGTGTGACATGGACTTCAAACAAGCATTTTCACAGGAGAGGGAGAAAGTAAGAAGGTATTATCTCACTAAACCCACTTCTCTCTCATAGACAGATTGCTTCTGATTTGCCTCCAATGATTCTTCAAGGTCAAGGCAAGCTAATTTGTGCCTAGCAAACCTAACGACACAGCAGAAGACCTGCAGAACAAGGCAGTTTGCATTGAGGAGCCAGTGTTCACACTATGCCTGTCTTGTCGGATTTACTTTGGAGTAGTTCTACTCTATCCCTCCAGACTGAAGGTGGGTTACTGGTTGGAGCACATCATTTAACTTTAAGTTTTCAGCTGAGAAGGAATCCAGTTCATGAGCTAGAAAATTGCTCCACTACATGAATTAAAACACAACAAATGCATCAGATGCTTCCCTTCAGAAGTGCCTTTCTGATTCTCAGGGAAATGCTAATGTAATTCAAAGATGAGCCCCAAGAAAGAGTTAAGAGAGTATAAAAGTACAAATTAGTATCTGATAGGAACAAAGATTTCATATGCTTCCTTCAGATACACGTGACCTCTGCTTGCCAGGAAGGGGAAGGGCAAGGCTACCCTGTCTTCCTACTGGTCTGACTCAGTTTTCAGACTCCCTGGGAGCCTGTGAGAGTGCAGATGCCTCAGCACAGGTAAAAGCAAAGAAGTGACCTCATTATTCACCTGCCTCTCTAGCTAAATTCTCTCTCTTTTGCAGAATGTTTCTGAAAATGTACCCTGTTTACTGCCAAGCAAGGAAGATTAGCCAATCTCCAGAGTAGGACTATCGCAATACTAAGTATTTATTTTTAAGCAATGCAGAAAATATTAATCTCAGACAGAAAAAAAGTTATCATGCCAGCCAGTTAAGCATTCTAAAATGCTTATTCTCACAACAACCTTCCAGTAAACAGAAAAAAGCATTACAGTAAATATCTCATTCTGCTCTAAACACAGCAATAACTGGAAGAAAGTTACTTACCCATATTTTTCTGCAAGTTCCTTAGCCTCCTCTTCCTTCACCATCCTTTGGTCTTCCAGGTCACTCTTGTTTCCACATAACACAATGTCTGGGTTTTCACAATACGCATGCATTTGTAGCTGACCTGGCGGCACCAGCATGAAGAGGGGGTCACAACTTACTGCCACACACACAGCTCCCTAGGAACACTACCACAAACCAAGCACGTTCCCTCTTAGCTCACAGGACTTCTGCAGTCGCACCGAGGAGCCAGAGAACAGGTGGGCTTCCACTGTCACACACCCAGTGAAAAACCCAGGGAAACAGAAGCCTGACCAAGTTAGCACAGAAACTTGTGTATCTGCAGCTTAAGGAGTTACACTCACTAAGCATCTACAGCGAGCTGCCAGGAAAGGATCCGCTTCGCTCTCCGGATGGACGATGCGGTTTGGGAACTCCTTTGCTGAGATTACCAGCCAAGTAACATTTGCCTTCCGTTAAGTTTTGCTGACAAAGCTTCGGGTGAGTCAAAATACTTTTGCACAGGCTTCCTACACACTTAAATTACTGAACACACCAGAGCCAGGGATAGGATATTGTCTCAGCTTTCTTTTATATAGGTTAAGATTCAAGTTCAGTGGGCAAAGCTGAATTTCAGGTGAGCCCTAGAAGCCATCACTAGCAGCTATTACAATTATGAATACAACATTTACATTGTTTTACTGAGAAAGCCATAAACCCCAGTATTTAAAGTTCTCAGTGAAACTCCATATTTACGAACATAACCCCCAATCCCATGCCACCCACACAAAGAAAGAAAGGAAAAAAAAAAAAGCCATACTTATCCAGTTCCTGACATTCAGAAAGCTTTGCTCATTTGTCAGATCAAAGAGTAGAAGAAACCCCATGGCATCTCTGAAGAAAGCAGTTGTCAAGCTACGAAACCTAGACCAGCAAAGTGAAATTATTTGCTCATCTGACAAGTTACTTTGAAAACATAATTGCATACAGTCATAGAAGAAATGAGGTAACTTAAGACTGAATTAACCAGAAGGAAATATTCATAGTTGTTTTGCTGAGGCAGGGACTGTGCAAGAAAAATTGCTAACATTACTGTGGCCTAATCAAGGCCTAAGGAGTCAAGGAGACTTGAGTGTGAGAGCTTTAAACAGTCTTCTACTATATAGCATGCCTTGATCAAGACTCAGAAATTAAAACAATAACGAAATTCTAACTTTGAACAAAAACGTATCCCCTATACACCTCAGTCCTTGAATTTAAAACTAAGAACCACAAGAATGCTCATCTTTTGATAGGCCAGTAGGAAAAAATCCTTTGAGATGCTTTTACCTGTCTGACTTTCCCAAGACCTCAACATATTTAAAGAAACCGAAGGAGAACTTTAAAAAGAAATAAAAAAAAAGACTAAAGAGCAAGAATTACTGCTTTTGTGCTCTACAGTTGTAAATTCCAGTTAGAGTTTAATGGGTATTCATATGAAACTTTCCATCGCTTTTAAAGTAAGCTCTCGTTGCCATCTTGAGTCATACCTTTCCTGCCCTGCAGTGTCCCAGAGCTGAAGATGGATCCTCTGTCCTCTGCCACCAACACCATCTGGCCCATTGGGTCTATACACCTGTAAAAGGTGAATTTACAAGACTGTTACCACTCCAGCTGCTACAGAACACAGAACAAGTGACATTTAAAGTCGTTAAATGCAGGAAAAGTAGCACTGCTGACGCACCGATCCCAGCTACAACTCAATCCTCTGCTTTGTAAGACAAAAGTAGTATGAGATGCATTTTAATATTGCATCCAATTAAATATTTAAAAATAAGGGTAAAAGTGAAACTGCAAAACCAGTGCCCAATAGACTAGGGACTCCAGATAGATATTAGAGCCATGAGACAAGATTAATTTTAGTATTTTGATTTTCTGGGTTTCTTACCACCTTACATCATATTCAAAATTAAATATGAGAAAGCAAAAATGCATTCTGACAATGTATTTGTAGTACTAGCAGAACCTCATTAGCAAACAGAATATACTCAGAGATAATGACATCTCTACTTAGCTGCCAAAATACTGCTGAAAAATTGCTGAGGGTAGATCTTATCAGATCACAGCTTATAAAGGAGAAACTGGATGACAAAAATAAAAGCTGAAGAGTTTGCTCAGCATGAAAATATAAATAAGGGCATCTATTAGTCTTGGAAGGATCAGATAAAAATAGATTCATTTCTTCATGTTAGGTCATCTTCTTTACCTTCAAATGTCATTGTACCTAAGATTACAAGAGTTACAAACATACCTTTAGAGAGCCACAAATTCAGCAAGTTTATATAAGATTCAGGCTCTGAAGCCTAAACCTTATCCTGAGTTGTCAGCTATGCTGATCAAGTAAACCACCATGTTTACAATCCCACAAACGGAACAATGACTTATTAAAAAGACGAGTTTGGCATTTAACTAAGATGTCCAGTCCTTGAACTATTGTGGTGCACGTCATGCACCAAAAACCGGTCTGCACAATGCCCATTACACCACCCAGATTTCTGGACACAGGAAATCACCAGGCTACAATGAGAGACGTTTAATACTTGTACACAATAAAAAACTTGTGCCAATTGCATTTCTCAGAACAGTAAGGACCAGCACCCAATTGGTTATCACACTCTAGTGCTCAGCTTCATACCAGAAGTACATTTGCTTAGTTTCGTAACAATTCAGGGGTTGAAAAAAGCAACCTTGTCTTTCATAATTCTTCTTTGCTAGTGGTGACTGCTTAGGAAGCCAGATCAGCTGCATGTACCATTTCATCCACGTGTTTTAAAAAACAGCATCTGTGTTTAGTAGCCATTTCAGTTCATACCCGGCATTACCACAGCTCAGGCCTTCCTTGTGAAGGGAGGTCAACAGTAAAAGTGCCACTCCAGGTGCTGTGTGCACAACTCACAGAGTAGACACACTCATCAACACCTGCTGAGCAGAAAGAAGCGGTTTCTTAGAATCAGCTCTTTAACTACTGGGGAAATGGGTCTGTACATAGCAATGACAAAAAAAGCCATGTCAAATGAGGCCTTCCCTGTCACAAAATTAAGCACACCATAACACTGATTGCAGGCCTACACACAGACAGACACCATTTTCAAGTAGCACACTCTTTATACGAACTCACCACTCTCTTTTCCCGAAAGTCAATGCCCACCGTTGTGATGAATTTGGAATTAAATTTGCCATCTGTATACTGGTAAAGAAGGCTGGTCTTCCCTACTCCAGAATCACCGAGCGCTAGGAATTTTATGAGGTAATCGTAGTCCCCATCAGACATAGTGAGAATTCAGGAGGCACCTTGAAAAGCAAAGCAAAAAGGAAGAATCAGTCAGGAAGTCTGCCAGGACTTCTGACAAATGTTTAAAATACAAATCACTACCTGAACTACAAAGCAGCGAGTGGTGGGGCCAGTCCTGTGCTCCTTTATACCGACTTCACTTTAAACTCAATGATACAAATTACCAATAGCAAATTCAGCTGTGACTGAAAAAGCACATCTTTAGTTTTATTACATTCCTCGTACTGGAAAGGGAAGGCAACACAATTTTAACTTTGTCAGGCAAAACTAAAAATCAAGGTCAAAGTATTCAAGACATCTGAAACATGAACTGCGGAACTGCTTTTAATCCATATGGAAGCTGGCAAAAGCTACTTAATTGTACCAGCAGTGCAATACTGGCCACACACTTATTAAGGCATGATTAACATATGAAAAAACTTTTCCCAGACTGTCCACTATATTTAAACAAAAATTACAATAATTTTCTATTAATAGCTATTTTTCAGTCTTGAAAAAGCTTTTTCTTGTTGTTGGGTTTTCTGTTTCGAGGAACAACTTTCAGTTCTTAAAGTTTTTATTTTAGTGCTTGTTCACCATTCAAACTAAATCTTGATCCTGAATTGACATGAAACACACACGTACATTTTTTCCACGGCTTATAGACATTTAAGAAACTTCCCTCTATTTTTAAAAAAATAATCATATTCTTTATAGTCTGATCTAAGTGCAGGAACAGCTAAAATGCGCAACAAAAATCACTGGCAAATTTCACGTGTACTAGAAAAACTGATGTAAATGCACTGGCACTTTCCTGTTGAGTAGCTACTGAGCCTCTGCTCCCCCAAAACAAACAGTAGAGAGCTGCCTTGTGCTGTGTTTAAAGACATGAACTTGAAAAGATAAGCCTAAAATAACCACTCTAAAAGCAACAGAAAACTGGCATAAAATTGCCTCTCCTGAAGGACAGAAACAGATGCCAAAACCACAAAAAAAAAAAAAANTTTTTCAGTTCTAAATCTCGAGATGTCTTTGCTCCCCCACCTGAGAAGACGCCACCAAGACCAAAAAAAAGGACAATTGGGCCCCTCCCTTGTGGCTGGCTAGGTCCTTTGTTTTTCTTAAGTACCCTGGCAATCGCCCCTTAACATGGGGAAAAAATTTCTTTGAGAGAAGAGCACATACACACACAGAAAGAAAACTTTCTCAACCCCCAACAACACCAATTCATTTCTTGAATATCAACTCACAGCTTGAGGTCTGGAACGAACTCTGCATTTCCAGCATGTGGGCGTCAATTGCCACCATTCAGCCAAAACCCTAACTATCTTTAAAGCTTCACCTTTGTAATTGCCCTGCTCTTGGTTACAAGTCAGAACTGTGACTAGTTGATGTGGCCATAAGTGGCAGACACTGGTCAGGTTTACCCCAGATATTCTCCAGCTGAAGAGTCAGTGGAAAGCAGCTGACACTTTTTTTTTTTCATTTTTGAAAAACGTTGAAGTCTCCCTTTCCCAGCCAAGGCATATTTCACATTATGCCATCAATGCCAGTAAAAGCTTGCAGGAAAGGGGGTTTAGGTGACAGAGTTCACACTCACTACTACACCACAGCCAGCTAATTCACTTCTTAGTGCTATGTTTTAACCAAAGTTTTGCAATAGAGTAGAAGGCAGAAAGGGAGAACCCTGCAGCAGGAGTTATCAGTGAGCTTATTACATAAATGCACCACAACTGCAGGACTGCATCCACCATGCAGGTCTGAAGGAGCAGTATATTCAAGTAAGCAAGTTGAACAGGAAGCCCAAACACTGACATAAGAACATTTTCAGAAGAAACTAAGAATCCTGATCCATTAGACACATTTGCACGTATCAGCAAAAATAATTTGGGGGGTGAGGGGGTGGGTGTTTTCTTTCATTTTTTAAATCCTGTCCCCTTTTGATGAAGGAAAAAAAGTAAAACCAGATCACCTGCCTTGTAGCTCTACAAAGTCTTTCCATTGAAATGTACCAGAAGAAAGGGGAAAATATCTTCAAAAACAGAGCTGGATTTTTNCCTCTCCTGAAGGGCGAAAACAGATGCAAAAACCACAAAAAAAAAAAAAAAATCAGACGACGAAATAAAATTTTAAAATAGTAAAATCTGCTGTTTCAACTGTAAGTATTTTTGGAACTACTTGTAGCTTGAACTAGATAAAGTTATTAATTTCAAGTCAAACACTGCAGTAGTTTGCATCAATGGAAAAACACCAATTCATTTCTTGAATATCAACTCACAGCTTGAGGTCTGGAACGAACTCTGCATTTCCAGCGTGTGGGTGTCAATTGCCACCATTCAGCCAAAATCCTAACTATCTTTAAAGCTTCACCTTTGTAATTGCCCTGCTCTTGGTTACAAGTCAGAACTGTGACTAGTTGATGTGGCCATAAGTGGCAGACACTGGTCAGGTTTACCCCAGATATTCTCCAGCTGAAGAGTCAGTGGAAAGCAGCTGACACTTTTTTTTTTTCATTTTTGAAAAACGTTGAAGTCTCCCTTTCCCAGCCAAGGCATATTTCACATTATGCCATCAATGCCAGTAAAAGCTTGCAGGAAAGGGGGTTTAGGTGACAGAGTTCACACTCACTACTACACCACAGCCAGCTAATTCACTTCTTAGTGCTATGTTTTAACCAAAGTTTTGCAATAGAGTAGAAGGCAGAAAGGGAGAACCCTGCAGCAGGAGTTATCAGTGAGCTTATTACATAAATGCACCACAACTGCAGGACTGCATCCACCATGCAGGTCTGAAGGAGCAGTATATTCAAGTAAGCAAGTTGAACAGGAAGCCCAAACACTGACATAAGAACATTTTCAGAAGAAACTAAGAATCCTGATCCATTAGACACATTTGCACGTATCAGCAAAAATAATTTGGGGGGTGAGGGGGTGGGTGTTTTCTTTCATTTTTTAAATCCTGTCCCCTTTTGATGAAGGAAAAAAAGTAAAACCAGATCACCTGCCTTGTAGCTCTACAAAGTCTTTCCATTGAAATGTACCAGAAGAAAGGGGAAAATATCTTCAAAAACAGAGCTGGATTTTTCTAAAGACTGCATTTGATTTAGACTTCCATCTCATACATGGTGTTTCCTTTGCCCTCAGATGTTCCCCAGGGGCAAAGAGCTGTGTAAGCTCATCTCTACTCAAGCACATGTTCTTTCAGTCTCAGTATCCCTAAATTAACTGTTGCTTTAAAAGGCTTACATGTAAATCTTAGGGCCACTATATTACACAAAGACAAGCTTGCTTCACACCTTTTACTGTGCTGTCCCACCTGCACAGAGGTATCTGCCTTGTCAGTTTTCTGTTGAGCTGCTATAGTTGTACAGAACATACTTTTAATAACAAGTACAAATGACAGTGCACCTAATCACTGCTGATTAGCATGCATCCTGTGCAAGACTGCACAGAGGAAGGGCACTGCAGCTGTTCCGTGGAGCTGTAGGGAGCTGTTACAGTTCAGCTGCACCTTCCACTGGACGGGGCTGCGTGAAAGCTCTGGCCAAAACAGAAAGGTCAAGATCAGGCATTGGGGAAGTTAAACCTAAAGGTGTTCCTAGTGTCCTATCTGATTTGTAGAGTGTCTGTCTGGACAAAAATGCCACATCATTTGACCCACTGAAATCTCAACTCTCCCTGTGGCTGGAAAGAAATACAATTTGCAAAGGATTGACAGAGGACAAGGAACCCTTCACAGGAAGGGCTTCTAATAATGCCTTCTAAAGGATTTGCTTGAGAAGGAAATTTTCTCCTTTGGTTTTTAAATGTACACACCTCTCACTGCACCCCATAATGTCAATCTATTATTCAAATATCTCAAGGGAGTGGTTCTTGTGAAACCCTGCACAGTTAACCTATCCTTGGAGACATGTAAAGAGCTATTTTTATAGCAGTTTCAAGCTTTGTCCTCCTCCCTGTACAAATATTTAAAAAGTGATCTCCACCCTCCACTTCTGAGACCTGCAGTCCTAGCGTCCAGACACATCCAGTTTCACATAACAGAAATAAAAATATATTTGTTGTGAAGTATGTTCAAGCAAAAACTGCTGTGAAATTTTTAAAGATCATGGCCCTGTTACTAAAACCCCATTCCATTTTTTCCTTCCGACTGTACTGTTTTTTTTAAATCAGGCTTTAGAGCTTCACACTTTCCAGTCTTTCCTTCCACATTTCTGTACCTCGTATGTTAGGAGAGTAGGAGGTAGAAAAAGAAGATTCAGAGAAAATTAATTATACAATTAGAATTCACCAGGTCGCCAAAAGTAAATCGTTCCCAAATCTTGCTTCTAAGAGTAAGAACTCCTCGGTTAAAAAAAAAATTCACTGATGGACACAGTTTTAACTAATCCACATCAAGCCCTCCACAGTTTTGCCTGTTGTAAATCCCTCCTGAAATCCCATTCAGCTCTGGCTTTGCACTTTGCCTGGTATGCAGATGGACAGGAGCTATGGGCGAGTGCTGGGAAAACTCTGGTGGCCTCTTCCATGTCTGACGGGACCCCCACGGCCATCATTTGAGCTGTGCCGGTACGGCTGCTGCTCTGGAGCCTCCACACACACACAGATCGTGCCTTGTCAAGAAGGGATTCTCTGCAACTCAAGTGCTCCTCTTGTTCCCTGCATGTCCTACTCTGAGGTACTTTCACATTACAGACATCAGTGTTAACAGGTTCATATTTTTGCCTCTGGGACACAAATATCACAGCACTATTGTGTGATAAAACATTCCAGAATATGGCAGATTTGCTCCTGTATAAATTAAGGCAATTGTCTTGGCACGCAGGATTTCCCCCATGCCGTATGGAAATAGGGAATATGCTTCCTGAACTGGCCTTACGCAAAACATGCAACTCCTGTGCTGCTACTGAGCTGATGGAGAGAAGGATAAAGGAAGAAGGCAAAAGACATGAATAAATAAAAACTCAAGCCAAAAAACCAAAAGCATTGATCTGCAAGTAGAAACATGTATACATAACACACAGTGTAAAGTTCAGGAAATCGGAACACGCACCTAATCAGACAGTCCTCGAGCACATCAATTTAAAGTAAGGTATACCACTTACCCCAAACTTTGCAAAAGGAATAGTTAAGGCACACTGGAGATAGTACTTCCAGTAGGAGTACTTTTCCAGCACCACCTCTTCAGCACACAGCCAAGAGGCTTACGTGTCACCTGTTTGCATCCACGTTGATGGGTGCTCAGAGATAAAGAGGTGTGCCCATGTCTGTGTCTAAGGAGGGTGCTACCTCACTGCACGGCTGGCAAGCAATTATACAGCTCACATGTCCCTTTTATTCCTAGAGGCAAACAGCATTTCAAAAGAGATTTGTGCAAGACCTACCTTGGAGCAGATCTAAAGTAGCTGCAAAATCCCCCACACACCTTAAGACAATTACATTGCTCCTAGCAGGGGTTTTCATTCAAAAATGCATAAATGATGGAGTATATGGATCACAGCTGTTCAGTTCCATTCATAGCTTTACATCCTTCACCTCAGGTTTGAGGAGAATACAGCAATCTTTAACGTAAACTGTTTCCTTTCTGTTGAGGCTGCATGCTTGTGATTAGAGTTGACATGGGCATTGGAGGAAAATGAGTCCAAATCCCCCCCAGACAGAAAAAGAAGACACTGCAGGTCTCTCGGTGGGCAATAACGCATTTGTACAGATTTGATTATTCTGCAAGCGCACAGCAATTCATACTAAAAATTTTTTTTCACCCAGGCACTACACAAACTTGAACTTCAAGAGTGTTTTATGTGCCACTCCATCTGTTCTAGCAGAAAAACTGAGAAAGCGATCCGGAGCGCAGAGGAATAAGTTCAGTAATCCTCTCACACCAGCACTGCCACCACACTACGGAAAGGCAATAACCACATTCCTGCTCGGCGTGGGCAGAGCACAGTGAACGGCCTCACCCTGCTCTGAGGCTCCAGCAGCACCTGAGTGCTTGCAGAACTGGTCAGTCAGACACGTGTCGGCTCTGTCCAAACGAGGGACAGAGACTAAAACAATGTTCCTGCTTAGTCAGCACTTTATTAGAAGTGCTTTTTTAAAAGCTGCCAGATCCATACAAATGTAACATAAGCATATCATGACAACAATATTTCATAAACTCAAGTAACTGCTGTGCTGGCAGGAGAGAACTAATGAATAAGCACTTCACCAAAATGGTCTGAGCTGCACTATTGTTTTTCTTAGGGAAATGTATGACCTGGCTTGCTTTAGTTTTGGTCAAAATGACACTTTCTGCGACTTCTGGGGCTTTTCTGTAACATAAATAAGAAAAAAGAAAATACCCCTTGGTTACTTTCAATTGCTTTCCCTGACATTTTACTGCTATGATGTTTTTAGTTTCAACTGTAGAGAAATTGTAAGGAATTTCAGGAGTGCCTCTTTCTTGGAAAGATCTAATTTTAATGGTGCTCAAGATACGTAAGAATCTGCAAAATTAGGTACAAACACACAGCCTGGGAGGTTTTAGCCTCCAACGATGTCACTTTTATTTGGCCGAAGGTGCTCTACAACCATTTTTCAGAATTGCTACAACCGCAGCATTTTGAGAGCATGGACTGATGGGCACACAAAGCACTGTGAGAATGAGTTATAATAGGAGAGGCCAGGCAGAAAATTATAATCCTACCCAGAAAGGGGGCACAAAAGGGAAGCAACAGGTCTGCAGATGTGGTGAGAACTTTGCATAACAGGCCAGGCAAGGGAACAGCAGATTCTGGACTTTGTTTCCAGAAAACCAGGAGAAACTACGAATGGAGAAGCCAGGAAATGAAACAACATTTAGTTTTGCAACTGCATTTGCATTTCAGCATCACCAAACCAACAAATAGGCAGCTGAATTTCAAAAGTTGGCTCAGTTACATAAACGAATGAAAGGCAGCATGGAACTGGACAAAAAAAAGAAGGATAAAAGCAGGAATGTTGCAGATGTTGTACAATAGTTCCCATACGGGAGGATCTTTGTGCAGTTTCAACTTCTGTGCAAAAAGCACAGCACCATCTCTATTCCCTCCTCAGTTCCTAACATTTTCATGCTGCACGGTAAGGAAGTACTGCAGATAAATAGAGATTTGCAACGCTATGTGATAAAAACAGTTGAACTCTCTCAGAGGACCTGTCCCTCTCCTGGGAACAAGAGCTTTTGCCTCACAAGTTACTTTTCAAATTACCTTTCAAATTAGAGTAGTGAAGCAGACATCTGTGTAAAGTGAATAAACTCCAGAGTAAACTGGGGAAAATAAAACAAGCATTTTTAATTCCTTTAAGAAGTTCCATACTACTTACTCCATCCTCAACCATTCCCCTCTTCTCTTAATAAATACATTAAGCCACAGTGGCTTCCAAGTTAACTGCCATGCTTTTTCACTAACTTATAAATAGGAAATGCAGAGCAATGCCCAGCATCTTCCCTGACATGACAATTCTGACCACTTTGGGACCCACCTTCTTCCTCACAGCCTAACCTTAACATCTGGAACACATCACTACACTGTACCTACTCTTCCCAGGATCAAGGAATTATGAATGACAGGCCTACACAGATGTACATATTTTCCAACAGTTTCAGACAAAACAGGAGCCACAAGGATCTCACCCACAAAGTTGGTCATATTCCCAGGTGGAATATATCCAGGAGTTTGACCACCCCCCCATTCAGCAACACTTTCAAATTCAGAAGCGCAAGAAAAAAGAGCATGCTTCTGTTTTTGCCCACAGAAATAGCCACTGAAGGGTAAAGGAGAAGATAATAAGAATCATACAGGATAATAAGAATTGAGCATTTCTTTCAGGAAGGGTTTGGTTTTCCAGAAGATAAAGATCTCCAGCAGATAAGCAAACACATGAAGATGCAGAATAAGAAAAAAAAAAGTTAAAAATCTAAAAGCTTAGATTTAAAAACTGAAAAAGGAAGCAGTTTCATATGTGCAGGTAGAATATGAATGAAATGGCATCTCAAGGAAAACAAGTGCAGGTATTCATGCTAAAGAAAGTATAAGTTATGCTCTGCCTATAGGGGTGATTCAGTAGGCTGCAATACATATTAATCAGGCCAGGTTCTTTCTTTAAGCCCATTAAACAAAAATTTACGCACTGTAAATGGCCAGAGGAAAATATCTGCGGCTTCTTTAAAAAAAAAAAATAACAATATATAGATATATTTCTCTTTCAGAACAGGAAAGTTCTCAGCTACCTTCTACCTTGTTTAATAGGCCAGATACCTAGAACATTGAAAATAATTCTCCAAGGGGTCACACTGCCAAGCTGATGAAGGATACCAGATAAATCCTGCATTAGAGAGGAATAATCTGGCAAAATAAATTATCCTGATTAGGTCAGTTAGAAGTCAATGGAAAAGATCAGCTAGCAGACCCCTGAAGACACCTCCTAATCACTGTTAGATAAAAGTGAAGACCACACAAATGTGATACAAATGGGACTATAAAACTATATCATTTATCTAACATGATGTGGGCAAGCATACAAGGGGGTGAGGCAGGTAGAAATAGCAGCGCACAATTTAATCCACCTTTTCATCCTTTGGATTGGAAAATACATGGGGATTTTTGTTTTTCATAAGAGGTAAACACTTTTCCTTGCTAATCTGGTTGTTGATTGGAAGATACAACAAAAGTTGCCTTTTTTTTCAGCAGCCACTGCCACTCTTTAGCATTACAGCTTTTCTGTAATATTGAGATCTGTCCTAATTACAACAAAACTAATAGGGGTCACAGTATAGAGGATTTCTAACATTTTGTTCTCCTAGTTATTTCTTAGGAAGTTAAATGCTTTCTCATTATTTAGGTCCCATTGAAATATCCAAAAAATTTTAACTCCATCGGAAGTTGTTCTGAAAGCAGCTGATCACAAGGCATCCTGGCCTTTTGGAGCAGGACTAATGTGTCAGATCATACTTCCAGCAACCAGTGAAAACATCCTGTTCCCCAGAAAATTTACTGATTATCAAAGTTACTGACTGAACAACTAAGCCATATCCATTCCTAGTGAGCTGAAAAACTATTATCTATGGATATCGGGCATGACATTAGGAATCATAAAAAGTTACTTGTGAAAATATTTAATCAGAGGGATTTCTTAAATGAATCTAGCAAAAAGGACAAAATAAGTTTGTAGTTATCTGTGGGAAAGCAAGAGAAACTGTCATTTAGAACCCTGTCCAGCAACTAGAAAAGGTTATTCCTTCTACTCCTCAAATCCAGCATCATGGGACAGTCAGAGATGCTAAGCAAGGAAGTGGTACAAATGGACAGAGATGGAAGGATGGATAAAACAGAGGCTCACAGCTAGCGCTCACTTCCCCCAAACTTTCAAACACCATACAATCTTGACAGAAGCATCCTTGCAGGTGGAGAGCTCACTGGACCTACCTGAGATTGTGGTGCCATGGGAAGCCAGTCAGAGCACTGCAGGCTGGCAGCAGGACACTTGCGCAAGGCACTCAGGAGTTTGAGAGCTGGGTGTCAGCTGTGAATAATCTGCTCCTAAGAGGTCTCAAAAAGAATCTGAGCCTTTGATTTCAGAGTCTGTAATAGCTACAGACTGAGAAAGAGATTTTCAGCCAGTACTGAGCAGGACTTGTTTAATAAACATGTTTGGAGATATCGAGCATATGGGACGCTTACATGTTTTATAGATGCTATGAAAAAGTTAGAAATAAGTTGCTGAGAATACTCTGGCCACAACTTAAAATGTGCATTACATAATAAAACACCACTTCTGCCTGAAATAGGCTGTATTCAATAAGCCACAACCTCTTCTCTTCAGGAAGTTACTAACGTGCGACAGCAAAACAGAAACCTTCACGTGACAGCAAGACACAGCCACTTAGGAGCATGCTTGTAGCTCAAAAGTATGACTCAAACTCTTCTAACAAAGCAAAGTTAAAACTGTGGTGTTTCAGTGGGGTTTTCTTTCAAGAATTGAAAGCCAAGCCCCTACTTCCACCCTATCCTCCACTTGAACAGCTCCAGAACTGCAGCACGAATTAACACTGCCCAAGCCTTCTACTGAGGCCCTGCAGTCTGCCAAAATACTCAGACAGTGCTCTGGCAAAATGTTGGCTTCAATTCGTATCCTAGCACAGCTTTCTAGAGCCTCAGGGAAGGCATAATTCAAAAGAAGCACTGATTAAGCAGGCTGAACTGCTCAACACAAAGCTTCCATTCAAAAAGCCTGCTGTTTTTCAACCTGAGTTGCCAACAGTATTTATCTCACTGCTCAGATCACAATCCCATATTACAGCATGAATTATAGTTAAATCCTAATACACAGCAAAGACTTCTGAGATAAACAGCACAGCAAACCAGAATTTCTTACACTAATTGGTGTTATGTGGGAATATATGAGCAAGGAAAGCAAAAAGCAGCACAAGTCTAATGCCACATTTTGCCCATACATTTCTTTTTAGTTATTCCCAGAGAGAGGGAGGGCCCCAAGATGGCTGTAGAGTAAAACCCCAGCTGAAAGTTGCCAGCTTTTCCTATTGTAGATGCCTTCCTAAAGAAAGCTTTCATAACATTTCACGCACACAAAGTATCCTAAAGTTTCACTTGAACTGACCTACAGTAACAGGCAATTCCCTACCTCTGCCCTGAGAAGTCTTCGATTGAAATTCAGAATGGTTCTGTTTATTGCTAATAAATGGCTTAGCAGCAGTGAGCTTACAGAACAACCACCTCTATAACCCAAGTTCCAGAAAACATACACAGAGCTTTTCTATGAATATAAATTGCCAGTCAGAATGCTCTAACTGATCCAAGCAGTGCAAATTTCCTGTCGAAAACTGTGTCAGGGAAACACATATGCAGTCATCACACCACAGCGCATACAGACCGTACTGTTTTGGCTTAACACCAAATAGAAACGTTGCCTGCTCGTGAAGAACTCAAAAATCTCACACAAACTGGCAAACCAACTTCACAGAACAATTCTACACCGTAACTGAGAAAGGCATCAAACCTCCGAAATGAAGAATGGAATATAAATGGATAAGTAACATGAAAGGATCTATTCAGCTATGCCCTTCTGAGCACACGTCACAAGAAAATGGGCACATGTAATGGTATTGCCCCACAAGAGTTTCTGTATGAGAAGACTCATGAAAGTAGGTACTGGTATTTCATCATCTACTAAAAGACTGGCTTTGCCTTGCAGCATTTGGTTTGATTTTAAATCAACGCATGTGATTTACTATAGAAGGAACTAAGAATACAGTAATGAGATTGCAGTAAAAACAAATTAAGTATGTGAAAAAAGAAAACCTCAGTTAGCACTAATCAGTACAGCTGCAGTGCCTATAGATTAGCTATGCTAACTAACCCCCTCAGTCCCAGAGAATTTCCTCACCAAGATCCCAGTTCTTCTGTTTATACCAACAGCTGCATCACAATGTGTCAAAACGGATGTTTTTAAAAGAAATTTTATCCCTGTGACACAGTGTTTAAATGAAATTCAAAAGCAGGAACTACACTGTTTCCTAGTTATGAAGTAAAATATTTTAGACCTAATAAAAGTTACTCCTTTTTCTCCTTCCCATTGTCTAGAGCTTATTTCTCTCCTTCTACTGGCATACCTTCCAGATCTTTTTCCATTAACTGGCTTTAATATTTTTGGGGTCATTCTAAGGTTTCTACAGTTTCAGAATTTTTGTTGGTCTTCTTTTTTTCTAGTTTTTTCTTAAGAAAAAAAAAATTACAATTTCTCTTTAATGCCACCGTTAGTGACATGCTTAAAGAAGCCCAGCTGAATTAGATTCCCAGTTTGTCTTTACCAGGCTTAACTACTACGGATATTTTGTTTAAGATGGTGTTATAAATGAAAGACATGCTGGAAACACACAAATATAGTGAAATTCAGTGCGAGTATGGTGAGGGAAAGGGTGGCAGCACCAAACGCTAGCATATCGTTTTGCAGTATACAAAAGAATCCCAATATTATCAAAATTTAATCCTCAAATAATGAAGGCTATTAGAAACCACTACACTAAAATGTGCTAGAAATAGTTTCTGTAATACACACTCAAAATGCACATGTGGTGCAATAAATGAAACTATTATATAACAGTAAATTATAGTGAAGCAGCTACAACAACCAATCCGTCCACACGGCACAGGAAAAACAAAAACACTTTGCCAAGCATCAGTGTTTACAAAGCCCTTTTCCCCACTTATTTTATATAAACTGTTAATATGCTGGGGACGTCTATAAGGAAGCAGGAAGAAAATATATTTATTGAACGACATTTAAGAATTTCTCACTTCTCTCTCATAAACACAAGTCAGCCGGTGATGACCTGGAGGAGAAAAATCATCTTAGGACACTCTAGGCTAGGCATCAAATAAAACCCTGGGAAAGCCTTGTGACCTTCCCACAGAAGTGGAGGAGAATACTGTTTTCTATGCTCTGAACAACTCCTCCTTGGTTATTTACAGTCTACAAACACTGGAGTTTTGGTCCATGATTAGAAAAATGCTGGCAAACACATGGCTAGAAAGGATGCCTAATTCAAAATCACACTTGGGCTGGCATGGCATGACTTAGTCAGATGCGTACATATATTCTGAGTTTCTTCCAAAGGAGATACAAAACACAGTAATAACAGCCCACCTTTATATTGCTTTTACCATAACTAAAGGTTCAAGTCATTGCTATATGATTGAACAAGGAATGTGAACTAGATGAGCTCTCAGGGTTCCTTGCTATTCAATTTTTTTTGACAATTAAAAATAACAGACTGTGCAACACACCATTTTCATTCCTTTTATCATCCCTTTAGCAAGCATGATAACAAACACGTTGGTGCACGACGCAGTTAAAAAATCCCACCATTCTAAAGGACTGTTTTAATCAGTTTAGTTTATCTTTAAATGCTAATGGGAACACGATAGCACACTTTACTATCTAATTCCACCTGCCAACTGCCAAACAAGTTTGACTTAACATAGAAGAAAATGTGAGCTGATGACTTGGGACCAGAACGGGCACCTTATGGCTACTGGATCCAGACACTGGTCACTGCAGTCATTCTGTTTTGTTAATAAACTTAGCCTGGTTTGTCTTTAAATCTGACTGATTTATTTGTGAAAAGCAATCACTAAATACATACCACAAGAGCTGCAATTTTGTCACTTAACCCCAAAGCCTATGTGTTACATAAGCCAAGTGTACTCCCCAGCTTTACTTTTCCGTCTAGAACATGAGGATGCGGCAGCGCTGAACTCTCCCTCAAAATCAGAGCATTCCGGGAAGCTTGTTAAAGTCCAGCAACATTGTTTCAAAGCTCTTAGAAGAGGAACAGCTGGCACACGACAGTCAGCGCAAGGAAAACAATGTAACAAATCTTATGAAAATAAATGGAAAAGAGAATGTGTTTACATACCTATGTTTGACAGCTGTGAATGGATCTGTAGTTTTCCAAGTGGGATTCAGTGACAACTTTCCTGACACAGTTCAGATTTCCTGAATACCATAGTCATGCAAAAAGAGCCATTTCTCATCTACAGGAAGCATCAGCAGAGAAAGAAAATAAAACCAAAATAGTGTAGTTCAGACTAATAGCTCTAACATTCGCAGGACACGGGAAGCTGCCAACCCCACACAACCACCCTCCCCACCTAATTACATTCAGCTGCTTGTCATGTGGTCTTGCTGACCGATCAAGTGATCTCTTCTCCCCCTTTTAAAAGTAAGCAAAGTAGCTAACTAGATCTCCCTAAACCAGGTAACACACCTTGAGCCTTTGCATAAACTACTGACTCTCCTCTTTGTCATAGGAGAGGAAGTTGCAGTGTGTGAGCACAACTTTTCAAAGCATACAGAAAAAAAAAAACCCCAAAAAAACCCACAAACAAACAAACCAAAAACCAGCAAACACAGCAGTCTACTATACTGAAACACGGCAAGCACCAAAGTTCCCCAAACTGGCTTTATTTCCCACCTTTACAGACAGCAGAAAAAGTTAGTGATAACAAAATTGGCACAGACAGTAGAGAGAGACTGTGTGAGAGGGAGCTGGAAGGATTTGGGAGGACAGCGGCAGCTGTACCGTAGGACTTCGTAGGCATCCGTGTCCAGTCCTTTCTGCTCAACCACTTCTGATGGCAACAAGCTCCAAGAAGAGATCGGAGTGATGACGTTACCAGAAGCTTTCTGAAACACTGATGCTAAACCTGCAAGCTCCTGTACCTGCACAATTCTAAGAGACACATGCAGACATTTTAAACATTTGAATGACTTCAAGGAAATAAAGCTACTGATTTAACATGTAAACCAACTCCTCAACGAGTCAGTTCCCAAGGGCCTGTTAACACAGGCCCCCAAGAAGCAGAATTCACACGTCTGCTCCGATTTCAACAGCAGTGTCTGCACCGAGGCAGTCACTGGATGGAGGGTCCTGCACTGGGTCCAAGGGATGAGACAGGACCTTCATAGCCCCCTGTGCAGTCCCACGAGACCTCTTCCCCTCTCAGTCACCCCTGACACTACAGATGCTCACAGGAGAGGACTGAAAGGTGTGGACAAAGCAAGTTTTGCACACACCATGTAAGATTTAGCAGATGTGAGCTTTTGCAGACACAAGCGTCCTTGCGCAGTTCTTTGTTGTCTCAGTTTCTTTCCTCAAGCTGCTTCAAGAGCAGCAAAGAAAGGAAATTAAGGTGGTGTCTAAGACTAGTCTCCAATCTTATAATTTAAGAAGTGCTGCAGACAGGCTACTACAAACATTTAACATATGGATTCATCTACCAGTAACAAAGACAGCTCCACATGCTTCTTAACTCACTTTTTTCAGTGCTCAGCTATCTCCTTTCATGTGAATCAAGGCAATTTTTATTTTCCTTGCCCTGGTGAGCACCTAAGTTCTGTTATACAGAGCTGGAACACTTTTTCATGCTCTGCCTTAGCCCTTCCCCAGAATTAACTAAAATCTATTTCTTTGACATTTAGTTACAGGTCATAATTTAACTCTACCTCTTCTTGGCTCAATCCAATCTTCTATAAATTTCACCAGTTTTAGAGGAATGTAAAGGTCCCTTTTTTGCTCCCACATGCAATTTAAAAATAGAATTGTGCTCAATTTTCAGCAACATACACATTTTTAATCTTTAATTGCTTGCTTCCCTGATCAATACTGGCACATTTGCTTAACTGTGAAGAAATATTCAGACCACAAGCACCCCAGAATTTCTGGTAACTGCTCCAGAGTGCAGAAGGAGGAACAGGATAAGAAGTGTTGACAGACAAAGCAGCAACTCTTCTGCCATGTTGCAAACAGCCCTGGGGAGTGACTACACACACTGAGCACAAACTGTCTGGAAGTCTCAACCAGCAATGTAAATAGAGTTCAAACTCCTCCACATAGTCACATGTTTGCCATCTTTCATGGAAAAACAATTCATAAATAATCCCCAGACTTCAGTGTTTTATTTCAGGATGAAATGAGGCTGCTCAACTTGCCTCTTAAGAATTGGTGTGAGGAACACCAACTGATTTTTCTTTCCCCCCACCCAGACAAGGGTTTTAGCTGAAACAGTAAGACTTTGCCAGAAAGGTACAGCTGAAACAAAGCTTTTTTTTGGGCTGAAGTTATGTTGATTTCAAAGTGGAGAGTTATAAACTGGGAGGACATCAATGTTTGGTTATTTATAGTCTCTGTTTTTAAACAAACACGTCTGCAGCCTCTCAGCAAATGCCGCACAGGCAGCTGAGCCAGTCCTGCTGTGGTGGCAGGAAGTGAACGCAAAGCAAGAAGCAGCAGCTGGAAGAGGAACCACTGCAGGCAGCCCAAGGTGAGCCGTCCTCCCCCTGCTACCCCAGTCGTAGGGGGTTTCAAGAGCTTGGACATCTTCTCAGTTTATGTAGGGGATCAAAATTACACCAGTAAAGTTCTGAAACTGTGAAAAGCAGTTGTGAAGCTCCAGCTCTTCAAAGGAATAGCCATCTATCTAGTTATTCAATATTCCCAACGTTTTTACAAGTTCTATGAACAGGTTGTATGAACAAAATTATCTGAATGCACGGAATTTATGGTCTATTTGTAAAAATCTTCTATGCTCTGCAGGCCCAGGAATTTAAGAGGCAATTTGAGGAGTTAAACACAGTGAACAGCGTGGAGCATTCTTCATTACAAGCGTCAGAATATTTGTCTTCATATGCTCCGTGCCCCTGAGAAAAGTTGCAGGTGTCCAAACTGTCCTGTAGCAGATGTTTCTTCTGTAAGAAAAATGCTGGATTGTTACCTGCCTGCAGAGATAAAGACATCTGCCACTGGAGAGAGGAACAGAATAGTGGACCTAGTAACAGCCCATTTCAGATAACGCTACAGAACACATCCCTGTTTCCAAATCCAAGAGCTGTGCCTAACATCAATGTCGTCTGCCCCTGCTCTGCAGTAACATACCAGTATCTCAGGACAGAACTCAAAAGACCTGAAAGGAGGAGATAAATTCCATATAAAGGATTTTTCTTTTGCTTTCTTCTCACCAATATCCTTCCAGGGGAAAAAAANTTTCACAACAGAACTCCAAACTGTAATAGCTGAACTTTGCCAGGACCAAATCATGAAATATCCCTTCAGTGATTAAAATAAAAGTAGGTCAGGCAGGCCTTTCTGCTACCCAAAGGCACACCTGCTAAATATTTAGTAATATTATAGATTAAAGTAAAACTTTCATTATGTTCTTCCAACTGTAAGCCAATATAGGCAATTTTAGTAATGGTAACAGAGATTTCTTTCAGCATTGCAAGAGACAAAGTATTGGTATATTTCAGATCTGTAGCATTTTACGTAGAAAAGAGGTTCTTTAAAATAAACCCCTCCAAGAGAGGCTCTAGGTAACTAACTTCCAAGAATTACCAGGGTCTCTACAACAATAAAAAGTTAACAGTAAAATAATCAACAAAGAAAAGCATCAACTTTGCTTTCACAGAACATCACAGTGCCTAAAGACAGGAATCCTTTGCAGCAGCTGGACACTCAACATCAGCATTTTGAAAAACTTTAGACCAAACTCTGTCATCAGAAAAAATATCAAAAGATTGCTTCCCAAAATAAGATTTATATATGGTTATATTTGACCTCAGAAAAGATCAGTAAAATTATCCCAAACAAGCAACTTTAATTGATCTGCCAATTCTGTTCAACCGCCAGTTTCTGCCGCCACATCGCTTTCTATTAATGCCCATGTAGGCACAGTCTATCCCAAGGCAAAGCCAAGTGCAGATACCTACTCCAGACCTGAATCAAAAGGAGAAGGCAAGAACCCTTTAATACCTGAACCAGGTCCTCTCTCTCTTATTACAGTTCTGAAATATCAGAAAGAAAATAGTATTAAAAAATGCTATTGTACATGTCCTTGTATCAGACGTTAAAACACCCAGACATGGTGAAAACAAGTTTATTTTAAATGGCAATAAAATGTATATGAATAAACATGATTATTCATTCTGACTGAAATGAGCAAATGTGATCATTTTGCATGTAGGAAATGGTATTTTGACAACATTCACACTACTCAAGTAACATAATTTGTACTCAAAAGAATATTTAACCGAAAGATGGATGGATTATTTGACATGCTACAGCTCTTCTGTGAGACCATGCTGGTTTACATTTTGTTAGACTTATGAAGTGTGTGCCTGACTGCATGAGGAGAGCACCTAGAGCAGCACTGCATGAGACACCAGTGGCCCTGTATTGGGTGAGAAGCTGTAAAAGCACACCAATAATCTGGTGTCTCTATCTTCAGCCTGAAGAGCTACAAATCTCATTTTAGAGCAATGATCTTTATCTACTTTAAAGGGTTGATGACTCAGTGAACTTTTTAAATTAAAAAACATAGTAGCTTTACAGGAAACTTCTGTCCCAATTTAAAGGAACATGTGCACTACAGCTACCTAAGAAAGGATTTTCAATGTTTTACAAGCCTATATTTAATACAGCTTTGAAAGTGTCTGTCATATTTTTATCCACACCAAAGCTTGATTGATATGTGTTTATTCTTAGCACTACCTGATCCAACATGTTATTTGAAAACCAGTCTCAGCAGACCTGGGTTTTCTTTCCAGCACAAGAACACACTGTTCATATCTTTTCTGAATCTACTTAATAGGGCAAGTGGTTCTTCGGTCTCCTCATACGATGACAACAGTGCCTCTTACACTCTAAATCTGCTCTCAGGAGGAAAAATGGAAAGGTTAGTTATGTGAAATATGTGACAGACAAGTCTCCTGCTTCTGGGCTACAGCAAAGTATTGCTTCTACAGTGTATTGTTCTGTGATCTTTCACGCAATGAAGCACATGAAACCAAATTAAACACCTGTGATGCCTATTTTTTTCTACCATTTCTTAAAGCATGAACACCATTAACATTAGAGCTCCTTCATATTCCCGCTTAATCAGCGACTCCCCAGGTTAACTAGCCTGACTGGTTGATCTGCCTTCGTTCAGGGTGTGCAGGAGGAACGGGTGGGCTTGGAAAGGTGGTGATTCTGCAGTACATTACGAAAGTAGGTCTTTCAGTTCCATTGGCCCCATTCCAGTCCCTGTGTGACTCCCAATTACTAAAAAAGTTCCTGCTCCCAATCTTCATGCTCCCACAGGATGCTAGGCTGAAGAAAAATTCCCTAAGGCTCAACACACCACACTGGAGATTACGAATGCAATAAGGACTTCTTGGAACAAAGCTCCAAATTTGCAATGCAAAAAAGAAAGCTGAAATGAGGACATGCCTCTTAGCCTGGTTTCCTAAGGAAACAAAGCTCATTAGTGGGCAGAGACACTGAATTTCTGTTATTTCTGCCTTCTCTCCCAACATTTGAATCTGCTGATCAGCTTTAACATTACTTTACAGAGGGGAAGAAGCCACAAAGATCTGAATTTTCTACATACTTTGTGAAAAAAAATGGCAGACTGGATAAAGGGAAGAGTGGGACGCTGCCTCCCCTGAAAGCTGGCAGTTACAGTTTCCAGTTCCACAAGGGAAACCCACCAGCTGCCCAGGTCGTACCTGCTGCAGCACATATCACGACCGTCATTCAATTTTACATTTGCTTTCAAGTTGGATTTAAAAGACACTATCTGTTTTAAAAGCAAATTAAATTTAAGCACATCTATCATTAAAAAGTGAATGGAATAAAACCAGTGGAGTTTTGCTGTATTAGCAGTCCAGATTTGGGAGAGGGCAGGCTGTCTTGTGTTTTAAAACCTACTAAAAAGTATAATTCTACTTTTGCAGCATGTTCTTTTCACAGGCCTTCCAAAGCCTGCTCTGCAGCTCCTCCTGACACACAGCAGGATCTCAGGCCCTGTAGGCTATATCCAAACAGACAATTCCAGAAAACTATCAAATAAAGATTTATAGTCGCCTCTTCCATTTCACAGATAAAGAACATTTTAAAAACTACTACTTTAGCAACTCCAACTTGAGCCTACATTTATTCGAACTAAAATCATGAGAATTTTCCTATCAAATTCAGAAGAAACACAATCAACTCAGACAGTACTATCTCCAAACTTGGTTAACACCATCTCCGTACAGAAATGTCTATCCTGACACCATTCCAAGAAAAAAATATGGAAAAATTAAGTGTTAGTCAGACAGTTCATGCCCCAACAGAAAAGACCCATCAAGTTGAATCATTGTTAGAGGAGAAAGTCAGTGGAGCATGTGCAGTTACGTGCACAAGATCTGAAAGTGCTGCATGAGAAAGACTGTTGGAAATGGATGATACCAGCAGGGCTAGAACTAACCTGATACCTGTATTTTGTGTCATATTCTGTCACACATAAAGTTTGGTTTAGAACAAAAGAAGTGGGGATGGGTGAGGAGGAATTATGATTAGCCTCTGCAATTAAAAAAAAACCCAAACAAGCCACCATAAAAAGACCCCAATTATCCTGCTTTTTTGCTATAATCCGCATTCCGAATATTATCTAGGCTTCCAAGCAGACTTGGAAAGCACCAGCCACTGGCAGTAACCGTAGCAGCAATTCATCTCATGAAAATCTTGCATAAAACAGTTTCGCAGCACAAGCAATCCCACAACTGTGAGCCTTGAGTGATACCCTGAAATTCTCAGAATGCACCACCACTCCATGACTGTCACACAATTATCAGCAGGGATCTCCAGGAGGAAGGTAATTTCCCTCAGCAACTACCAATATAAAATACTGTACTAGCAAGACTGGTGGAGACACAGGAGAAAAAACAGAAAACTTGCATTTTTTATTCATAAAAATGAATAAAGTTTTCTTTTCCCCCTACCCAACAAAGACGCTTTATTAGTCCTTATCACTACTAGCAGCCTTCAGTCTAGTCCAAGTATTCTTTTTCCCCAAGGATGTTACTGGAAAGAATTGTTCTCTTCCTTTCAGTTCACAGAGCAACCATTTTCCTTACAGTCTTTGGGTGATAAGAGAACCAAATGAAATATCCCACAGTTAGGAAAATACTGCGCCAGGCCGGCCTTAAGACTGAGACCGGGCTGACTTTGGACAACAGCACTTCTCTAGAGAACCTTCATCAGCTTCTAATGACATATGCTTAAGAGAAGTATTATAAAAATTGTGCATCAACTGTTTTCGATTTTGCTTTGCATTCGGCCATTTCTAATTCAAACCTGAAAGGGGCTTACATACTTTAAAGCCTACCCTTTCCAACAAAATAAACCGCTCTAATAAAAGGCACTGCTTCTACTCTTGGAGATCAGCTTACCTGAAAGTATTACTCCAGATTCAGAGTTTTTATCCACTTTGCTATTTATTCCCTTACCCTGTTACCACCTTTCAAACCAATAGCTCTACACAGCTGCAAAACTTGAATCACAAACTCCGAAGTTAGTTTGTAATCAGCTACTTGATTTGTGTAGCAGCGTCCTTACACCCATCCAGTGTTTTATTGGCATATAAAATATCATAAAATATTCCAGCAAGGTGTACTCCTTAAAGTCCTTTCATTCACATACCACATTTACATACAGAATTACTGCAGAAGTGTAGATTTATTTTCAAAATACTCTTCGCAAATGCCCATAAGTTTGACTTTTAATTTAAAAACACTGCTCATTTATATATACACCAACTTCTTTTGTCCACTGCAAACTACAGATTTCTAGAAAGGTTTTACTCCCGGTAAGTTTGTATCTTCACTGCTGTTTCCTGCCCCTTTGCTACCTTACTACCAGTCTTCACGTTGTCTTCCAGAAGTGCCTTTTTCTGACACGCTTGATTCTTACCATTTCTTATCAGTAAAAGTATTAGACATAGAGAAAGAAAACAGTATGGGTAATGGGTTTGCAAACTCGAGAAACTATCACTGCACTGGTTTACATTTTGATATCATTCTCAGGGCCATAGAAGCAAGGACATTTGCCTGGGGTTTTCTTTCCTCCCGTAGTTTAAAAAACTGAAAAACTTGTTAGGTCAGCTCCAGAGTGCTGAAATGCGCCAGAACGTGAAAAAGATTCCACCACCCGGTATATGCAAAACTGTCACACACACCCCAAAGCATCCTCAGCCCTTTGAAGCCATACCAACACCACAGAAAAAAGTACGCGGGTTATATGTCATATTTTAATCTACATGCCATAAGGCTCATTAGGTTGGTAAATAAATCACAGGCACTGAGACTACTTATTACTATAAATCAAAAGTAAATTCTGCAGCTTTATGTATGAAAACACAATATTGTAAGGCTGTTCCAGGAAAGAAAGTCAGGGCTAGGACTTATCCACAAAGCTTCACTGGAGATAAAAGGATCATTAAATCATTAAGCGATCTCAGCTGATTTAACGTGGTTCAAGTTAGTCCTGCCTCCTGACAGGGATGCAGCTCTGACTAAGATGAGAAAAAAAGAAATGAGGCAAAGAAATCTCACAACCAGATGCTGTACCCAGAAGAAGACCGATTTGGAATATATTTGTATAAATAGAAAAAAAATGCATTTCTGCTCTAGAAAGCTGCCTTTTAGGTAAGAGCTTATCAAACCATGCTGTACTTAAACTACTTTTTTGCCGTGTTTGAAGCCAGTGCTGTAAACTCAGATTGTATCTGCAGCGCTGAGTGGTACCTACAAGACAACAGGAGCAAAAGCGAGTTCCAGAGCACTACATATGCCAAGCCCATAAAATGTTTAGCTATAAATATCTAAGTAACCCTCTGCAGGACCAATCACAAGTGCAGAGTACAATAATGGTGCTTTGATACCGAATGGAATAGTTGATGATTAATTATTTAAATCGTGAGTTTAATACAGTTTAAATGCAACTTAATTATTTGCTGAGACATCAACAGGGGAAGAAGAGTTGTCATTCTTTATGTTGCACCTCAAGGCCCAATTTTGCCTGTTTCTTAAAATTAAGTAAATTCTAACTACCTCTGTTGACTGTGACAGACTGATCCTAGTAATGGTGTTATCTGCTGGGTTATGCTGAAAGCTGACAGACCTATCACTGGGTCATTTAGCAGCACAGCAGATACCTGGCAGTAACAGCACAACCAAGAATTCAAAGGCACACAAGTGTTACTGCACGTAATACTTGTTTCTGTAAGTGTCAAAAGCTACTTAAGAATTCTTTTATCTCACCTTATCTTCTCCTTGAAAAAAAAAAGGAAATGTGTAATCGAGTGATAAAATGCTGTGTTCCCATGTTTAACGATAGTGATAAAACAAACTTACAGTCTGGTTTTAGACATCTGGTTGCTGATGAGAAATTTTGTTAACTGTGAGAATAAACCAGCGTAAGTTGTAGAACACCCTCTCTCCCCAACTCCTTTGTGTAAGAGATTAAGTAGATGTTAAATTAGAACCCTGAACAAGAAACACATGAACATGCTGTTCTTTTTTTCCATCTTTTTAACTATGCTTTTGAGACATCCATTTAGCATCACAAATTCTATTCCTACATTTACCTACCATTTGAAATGCATATGGTAGTATATGCTTTTCCCTGGCTGGAAAATACTTGGAACACTCACAAAAGTAGTGACAAGAAAGAAGGGCTGAGAGAAGATGTCTATGTAAGATTAAGTTTCCAATAAAGGGCAGGCAGAATAGATTTTGTGGAGTCTCAAAGAAAAATCTGTAAGTATAGTAACACATCATCTTGCAGAACTAACTCCAAACACGTATGTGTTTTCCTGACAGAAATCTCCTAAGCACCATCCATGAGGGAAGTGTTAGAGGAGTCATACAATCAGAAAGCTCAAAATATTCCTGATGCACCCCTAAGAGATAAAAATTGAGTGTTTTTGACAGTTCTAAGCATGTCCTTTACACTTTGCTAGCACCATTAAAAATACCACTTATATATTAAAATACTCTAGTTGCTTACAAAGCTAGGAAAACCAATAGGTGTTTCTGATAGATTTAGCTTTCTTTTGATCTGAGATCATCAATGTGTAAATTCGACCCAAGCATTGCAACTCAGGCTGAAGGGCCTTTCAGAGCCTTCTCACCAAGGAGCCTCCCTCAGACAAACATGCAGCGTTCAGAAAGGAGCAACAGGTCTGATGATACTCACATGTAAGATTTAAGTCCTGGCCAAGCAGATATAACATTACTATAGTGCTTTCACCATGATTTACCATTTTAAAAGCCTTTTAAAAAAATTTCAACCAGACATGCAATCCACTTCTCCGTAAAAAGAAATGCACGCCTAAAACGGTGGGAAGCTTGCAGCTGCTGCAGCTGCCGCGCGGGAAGGCCCGAGCGGGGTTATTTGTCCGCGTTCAGGGCAGCAGCTGTGAGGAGAAGCACACGAGGGGTAGTCCAAAGGCCGAGGTTCCGGACATCTCGCTTCGCTCTCCCGAGTGAGGCCCCTTTGTTAAAGGCCTGGTCGCTGTTTCGGAGGCGCGGGTCGAGTGACGGGGAGGCAGCACCCCGACTTCCCTGCCCGAAACACCGTCCTGGGGTTCTGATCAAGCCCTCTGCCTGCCGAGCCGCCCCGGCTCGCTCCCCTGCTCGCCTCCCCTGCCGCTTTACCTGCTCGCCTCCCGGCCGCCGGAGCTCCCTGAGTCGCGTCCCGCCGCACCTGCCTTTTTTTGGGTTCCGACCGTGTCTTTTCCGTCAAGGCAACATCACTTCCCGTAAAGCCCGAGGTGGGGGCGGGCGGGGCGGGCCGGGCGGCACCGCCCCGGCGTGTCCCGGCCCCGCCGCGGCCACCTGGGCGGGCTGAGCGAGGCCCGAGGGCAGCACCGCGCGGTGCTCAGCGGCATTAACCGGGCTGGCTCTTTAGCCCTTCCCTTCTCACCTCTCTGAAAGATCTCGCGCCGCTTAATAAGAATTCCCAAGAGGCAAAACAGGTTTTACAGCGAAAATCCGCGGAGCCTGGTTAATGCGCGCCACTGTGGGTTTAATGAGTTCTTCCTGCCGCCTGCTGGCTGCCTGCCTTCCCCCGCAAGAGAAGAGTCCACTCTCTGCAGCTGCCCAATAAACGCTTTCAATCCAGCAGTTTCAAGAATTCAGCAAGCGGAGTCTTAAGCTCAGCTGCATCAATAACCCTTTCCACCTGCATCAGTTCAGACATCCTCCTTCTTGAAACTTTTCAAATTCAACTGCCATCTTGATGGACAATCCCAGTAGTTACACTTACAAAGGAAGTGCCTACTAGACCTGAGCTACACCTCTTCAAAATAACTTTTTCAATATATAGAGGTACTGTACTGGAAGCTGTTGGAGTCACTGGAGTAGTTCAGTGTTTGCACTGAACCTTCGTGGCAATTTGTGGCATTTCCTCATAGAATCATGGAATAGTTTG